>VXAY01002188.1:96912-149530 GCA_013399855.1 Oxyruncus cristatus | reverse complement strand
CGCTGCAGGGCAGGTTTTCCACCCTTCCCAAACTTTGATTCCCTCAGGGCTTTGCGTGGCAGAAAGAATGAAATTCTCTGGAGGTTCAGAAGCAAAGTTTGGTTACAAACTCTAGAACATTAAGGTAGAATAAGGTATATCCTTATATAACCGATCGAAGGCAAATTTTTGAGCATCATCCTGATGAAGAAAGGCCCTTCACAAACTTTTATTTAACAAATTAAACTTATCCAGACACCAGAAGCACTTACTAAGGCAGTGACTTGAATTTTTTAGTCTATGTTACAATACTTGCTGTGATGAAGAATTTAGAAGGAGTAAAATAGAAACAGAAGCAGAAAGAGAGAAAGAATAAGGAGAGAGAATGGTCTTTATTCACCACCCTGGGATCCAGTGTGATTTCAGCTGCTCTTAAATCCAGGGTAGCAGAGCAGCCAGCCAGCATATGCATCACCTTTAATCTGCCGCGGTCCATTAGGGCCTCCTCCAGGGGCAACTGCGCTTTAGGGTTTCCCATGGGGCCCACACAGTTGGTCACCGTCATTTTGGGGCAGGACAAATGTTACCCAGCCATTTTGGGGCAGGCCGTGCATTTGGCATCTACCATTTCGCTGTGGCCCAGAGACTGACAAAGGCTCCAGGGGCAGGGGGTGGAGCAGTGGCCATCCCAGCTACCCAGAGCTTGCTGTGTTTCTAGATTTGATGCTCAACATTTTCCCTTTTGCATTTTTTGTAACCTGAAAGAAAACTCACCCATCTTAGTTGTTCTGTGTACAGAAGCTGTTCTGCTGGCATCTCCGGGGTTTTGCTCCTGGACTTTAGAGAAAATTACTTCAGCAAAAGTGACTTTCCTTTAGTGACAGAGAGCTGAGTTAACTGAATTTATTGCATATCTTCTGATATGGGGCATTGTGTGCACATTTAACCTGAAGCTAGTGCAAGGGAAAGTATTTCACATAATTAGTTTAGTTTGTTTTTGTTGATGTTGAGGAAATAGTGGGGTTTTGGTTTGTTTGGTTTCTTTCTTTTGGTTGGTTGTCGGGGTTTTTTTAAATTAAGGCTTAGAACCCTAGTCAATTTTGATCCTGTCTGCTAGACTTTACTTTTCATCACTATATGACAGTCCTCATTTTTCTCCTGGGATGTTCTTTCACTGTGTTGAATGCTTTTTTCCTTTCATTCATTGAAGCAGCTTCTTTGTGTTTCCAATGTATTTTGCTTTTTCCTGTCTGTGTATACAGTAGTATTTCTTTGCATTACAAGGTTTACACAAGTTTGTAGCATTATAGTGGGAAGGAAGGGACAAACAGTTAAACCCTGTGACTACAGCGGCAGAAATACCAAGTGCAGTAATTAGAATCTATCTAAATGGGGTAACTAATATCCATCTTGTCATAGGAATTCTCCATTAACTTATGATTCCGGATTTTTAAGGCAATGTAACTAAATGCACATTTCCTAGGGTTTTTTTTCTTTCCTCTTGCTTTTGTGTATATTGGAGAAGGATCTGGGAATGTTTGATTGGGGAATGCCAATAATACACTAGTAATAAACCACATTAATTATGTGTTAGAGATTTTGACACTTTATCTCATCTTTCTTGGTCTAGCAGGAGATTCTCCTGACAGCCTACAAGGAGTAGCAGTTTCCATGTCCTCAGCTGATTCAAAAGAAGTGTCCCTCTCTTGAACCAACTCTCCAGGGAGCATGAAAAGTGATTTAGGTCCTGTCTTATCTGTAATGGGATCTGCTTGGGCTGCCCTTCTTGAATCTGCCCTCTGTGCAAGCAGAGCACTCTGGCTGTGGCATGGGGAACAAAAATAGAAGCAGTGCTTGAGTGCAGAGTGTGTTTTTAGCCTCAGAAGGCAACAGAGATAACTATGGCCAGGCAGAGGGGTATTTAAAGTGTGAAAGAGCAGGCAGGACACTTTAGGTTAGCTCAGAGGTTGAGGTTTGGATGGCTTTCCTAAAAAAGATTGATTTTTTTAAAGTCTTTTAGTATTATCAACATTTATTCATCTCAGACCTTTCTTTTTTTCTTTCTTGTGGGATTGAATCCAACAGAAGACAAATGTCATGGAGAAGAAAGACGGTGTGGGGAACTGAGCCATTGATTCTAGCAGTCTAAGAAACACTGGGGAGAAAAACTGCCTATTCAGAAAACCTTTTTCATCCTAAAAATTAAGTTCAAGCTCTGACATCTGATCACATTCAAAGAGACAGGGTCGATGAGTTGAATCCGTTGATTTTTGTGTTCCATTTAAAAAAAAAAAAAAAAGGAAAGGAAAAAGGAGGAGAAACTCAACATCATCACAAGGTGATGGATCCTGTGGATAGCCGTTACCTTTCCCCTTTTTACAGCGGGACCCTGGATGACATGTTGAGACTGGATATCCACATTCTAGACATCTAAAATGATAGAAGTCAAATCACACCATTTTCGTTTTCTTTCCAGTTTCCAAGAAAACAGCGTGTCCCTTCTGGAATGTGTTCTGAAAGCACACAGGCTGCCTTGCCCACGCTCTGCTGTTGAGATCCTCTCTGCAGGCATGCCTGGCTGCACTTCTTTGCAGGGCAACAGGACAAGAGGCAGAGAGGGCAGATCTTCTCCAGCTCGATGGCAGTGTTGCATATCAGGGAGCAGCTCCCATCCCCCTTGGGCAGCAAGTTAATGCCAACTCATTCTGCAGATGGGAACAGCCCCTCAGTCCTAGTAAGAATAAAACTATTTCTGTTTTTACAACATACATCTATTTTCCTATTTTCTGCCTTCCACCCCCCTTCAACCTCTTTTTCCACTTGACAAACTAACGTGTTCTGAGCTTGTTTGGGTGGCTTTTGACAGCTATTATGTTTCTGAGCCCTCAAACTTCTCAGGCTGCACCATGAAGGTGAAGAGATGATGGGGGCTTTGTCATCCTGTGTTCAGTTCTCCAGGCTATCCCTCTCACACTTAGGGAGGACAAAAAAAAAAAACGATCCTGAAGAAGGTGTAAGTAAACGTGTTTTGAAGTTTACTCTTTTCCAGTTGTGACTTTTCCATTTTTTATTTTTCTCCTATTGCAGAGAATCCTCAATTGGATCAAATACAAAGAGTATTTCTGTGATCTGCCACAGAGGCAGATTTAAATAGTCGAGTGAAGTTGACATTTTAATGTCAACAGGCATAACTCCAGGGTGAGTTTACTCCTCCCAGGTGTCTGAGGAAAACCTGTGTTCCTCCCCATTCCAGTAGCTCCTCTGTTAAATGTAGGTACAGTCAAAGTGTGCAGCCAAGGCAAGGGAGATGATCTAAATTGTAATGGAGACAACAAGACCACATAAATAACTGATGAAATTTTTGTAGCAGTTTTTCAGGATGTCCTGGATGGGAAAACGAAGTCCTGAGAAACTGAGTCTTTCTGTAGACAGATTATGCCAATTATAGGATATAATCACAGAACTTTAAGGTTGGAAAAGACCTCTCAGATTGTTGAGTCCAACCGTTAAATATTAAGGGCTGTTATAAAAGACACTTCTTCATCTGCAGTTTTCTCCCACCATCCAGCAATACTGCTCCTGTCAACCTTGTCCTATACAATCTTGTATAAAACTTGCAATGAGTCATAGGAATTAATGAGAAATAGGCAAAGGTATTGCATAGAGAGGGGAGAATTTTATTATCCAAATGATTTCCTGTGGTCACTCGGCTTTTATACCATCTCTAGTGTTTCCAATCCAGGTCCGAGTGTGGAGAGTAGGGATGATGGAAAGATGCACTCCCTCTTTGGATGTTTCTTACTTGGTTTTAGTTCCTGACATTTCTCTGAAATTCATTGCTGAGATTCTCTACTTATTCCATTTGTGGTTATTAAATGTTTTTAAATGAAATGAGCATGATCCTTAGTCAATGGAAATCAGCACAACCCTCAAAAAAATTAGTCACTCAGGATTCCAAGGCCTGAGTTTTGCAGAAATCCCATCCAGTAATCCTTGAAATAAGACAAATAACCAACAGATTACAAAGGTTTGTGGCCTTACCAACATGCTTTGCATTGCACTATATTTACTAGCCAGGTAATTAGTGGGCTCAAGACCAACTTTCAATTTTTGTAGTTTCTTCAAAGAGAAGAAAAGAAAGGAATGACTACTCACAGACTGGACCATTTTGATTGTGAATCATGGATTTATATGTTGCTTCCCATATCCTGTTAGGCCACAGGATATACTAATTTTTTATGTATTGCAGCTATAAATAAGGCAGTTTTCAGAAAATGGAACAAGGAATCCAATCACTAGAAATCCCTTCCTGGCAAAGGTCAGTCATTACAAGTTCAAACCTATTCATCAGCAGCCTTTCATACCTTCTGCTCATATAGTTTGGCTGATTCACCCTCCAGGAAAAGTGATTGATTTGCACTTAAGTGACCCATTTCACCCTGAGAGGTGTCAGAGAGCTGTTATCAATCAGACTTCTTGTCTTTGCTTCAGTGAAACTTGTCTTGGTTCCTTTCTTTGGGTTAGATAGTGCAATTCCTCAGCTTTCACATTGCCTGACTTGAGGAAATGGATTTAGAGCAAGTTGGTACAGTCTCTGTCTTAGTGGAAAAGCGAGTGCCAGCTCTTCATGTTCTGGACTGAACTTAACACTGATTGCAATTTAGGAGACAACCCTAACAGTCCTGAGAGCAAGCCAGGGGAGGACTCGTTCCTGCAGTCTCCTTGAGAATCCTTATACTTTGGTGAGAGGGAACAGCTCCATCCCACCCTCTGGGCTGATGTTACCTTCCCCACAAACCCCTCCACATCCTCAAATTTAATGCAGACTAAGCTCTACTTTCAGTACTTATATGGTCCCTCCTGCTGAGAGATGGGTTTGTTGTTCTGATGGAAATTTTTAGTACTCCTAGAAAACAGTGCCAGTTGGAATATCCACTCTCTCTGTGTCCAGCAAGCAGCATTTTCCATTTCCTCAGTAAAAATCCTTTTGGCTGTAGCGAGTGCTGCAGAAACACACACACGCTCATGCAAATGAGGAATGACGCAGATTGGGATCTTGCAGCTTGGAGCTGCAGATTTGAGGACAAGGAGCGAAATTGGATGCTTCAGAACACGAGGTTCATCTCCTCCAGGTGTCAGTCAGGTCACTGCATCTCAACTCAGTGACGTTTCACAGCAGTAATAGATGTGATCTGTGCAGGGAGGCTGTGCCAGCGCCACTCGTCCCTTTATCAGGCAACTGCTTTTCTTGGTGCAGGCTCATGGATTTCCAATAGTATCTATGCAAACAATCTTGTTTTGGAAAAAAACTTTTGGAGTAATAGGTTTGAGGCTTTCTGGATATAACACTGAGCCAATTCTCAGTTGTTGACAGAAGTAACTAATTACAGTATTTGCATACATTTTTAATTCATGCCTTGTCATTTCCTGTTTCCTATTTTAGAAAAATCAAAAGTCCCTGATTTAGGTCCAGATTCTCAAACTTTTTTCATACTGAATAAACACTGACTTACACTAGTTAAGAAAATAGCATGAAGATTTTCTTGGATTTGGTGGAGTTATTTCATTCGTTTGGCTTCCTGAGTAAAATACATTTTGTCAAATCACAACCTGGGAGCTGTGCAGTCTCTGTTCTCTTGCACATGAGTGCAAAGAGCCTGGAAAAAGTCCAGTATTTGAAGCTTGGTATTCACTGGTGAAGCTGATGACCGACAGAGACAAAACTGGAATCCAGGGCAATGACACTCATAACCAAGATATTTTTTCAGCATAGTCCAGTTTTTCCTGTGACAGTCACTCTTCTAGCTCTGCAGAATACACGACACTCTTAAGATCCATGCCCCAGTGTTTCACAAGCTCTGCAAGATTCCCAAGATGTTGGAGATCAGAGACAGCTTGAGCAAGACACTACAAACCCAGATGGATGTCATGGGGGTATGAAGTCTTCTCAATCATCATTTACTGCTAGAGCTTCACATTTACAGCTCTAGAGCATCCAAGAATTTAATGTACACCTCCTCCTGGGCCTGTGCACTAAGTCTACCTCAGCTTCCCAGGTGCAACCTCATGATATTACTCCTCCTCTGTTGTGCAAAGATATGAAGGCAGGCTCACAGAGTTGGGTTGTTCAGCCTGGAGAAGAGAAAGGTTCCAGGGTGACCTTATTGTGACATTTCAGTATTTAAAGACTTATAAAAAAATAGGGGGGGGAGACTTTTTATACTGGCGAATAGTGATAGAACAGGGGGAAATAATTTTAAACTGAAAGACAAGAGGTTTAGATTGGATGTTAGGAAGAAATTCTTGACTGTGAGCGTGAGAGCCTGGCACAGGTTGCCCAGAGAAGCTGTGGCTGCCTCTGGATCCCTGGAAGCGTTCAAGGCCAAGTTGGACGGGGCTTGGAGCAACCTGGGGTAGTGGAAGGTGTCCATGTCCAGGGCAGGGAGGGTGTAACGAGATGGTCTTTAAGGTCCCCCCCAGCCCCAACCATTCCATGATACTTTAAGGACCTCTTCAGTAATTCAGGGTGGTGTAAGATGCTTGGAAGGAAAGGTGTAATGGGGCAGTGAGACAAACATCTGCATCTGCAGACCAGAAAGGCTGAAGGATGTCCCATATAAAAACGAGCGGGAGCATCGACACTCTGCTCAGATACCTGCTTAGCCATGCTTGCTTCTCAGTGTGGGTTGCAGCCCCCAAATTACACAGGGGCTATAAAATATACTCCAAAAACTTGAAGAAGTAACTTGATGACCAGTCTTGTCTGTGCCAGCAGCAGTGACTATGCTCTGAACTAGCAAGGATGGCTCTCCAGGGTAGTAGTCTTCAGTAAAGGAGCACTTAGAGTGTTATCCTGTCTCACTTGCTAGAAAAACCTTCAAGCCACATCAGAGCAATGAGGGGGTTTAAAAGGGTCTGAGCCAGATTCCTGGTGACAGCTGCTGTAGATAGAGCTCTGCTCATTTTGCCCTGTGAAAGACTCTGCCTCACATCCTTCCTTCACCTCAGTCAAAATCAGCTCCAGGAACGGTTTGCAAGGGAATAGGTGACAATGCTTCAGTGTTCTTGAGGGGTTTT
Organism: Oxyruncus cristatus; assembly: GCA_013399855.1. NCBI lineage: Eukaryota > Metazoa > Chordata > Aves > Passeriformes > Cotingidae > Oxyruncus > Oxyruncus cristatus. The sequence goes on along the minus strand of VXAY01002188.1, from coordinate 142,474 downwards.
TTAAATATAGAATCATGGAATGCTTTGTGTCAGAAAAGACTTTTCAAGATCATCTAGTCTGACGTCTCTGCCATGGTCAGGGACATCTTCAACTAGACCAGGTTTCACAGAGCCCCATCCAACCTGATCTTGAGTGTTTCCAACGACGGGGCAGCCACCACCTCTCTGGGCAACCTGTGCTGGTGCCTCAACACCTCACTGGAAAAAAATTCTTCCTTATGTCTTGTCTGAATCTAACTCCTTTAGTTTAAAACCCTTGTCCCTTGTCCTGCCACAACAGACCCTGTCAAAATTCTGTCCTTATCTTTTCTGCAACCCCCTTTAGGTGCTGGAAGGACTTGAGGGTCTCCCTGGAACCTGTTCTACTCCAGGCTGAACACCCCCAACTCTCTCAGCCTGTCTCCATGGCAGAGGTGCTCCAGCTCTCACGGCATCTTCATCGCCTCCTCTGTTGGATCAAGTCCACATCTTTCCTGTGATGAATATGAGCTTTATCACTGGTATCTAATTGCAAACTAACGCAGTGAAGCCCCAGTTGCAGATGCAATCTGCCAAAAACCTCTCCCCATCCCTGTGTACCTTCCCAGAGGGCTACAGGGAGCCTTTCGCATATACTGGGAGTTCTGGGTGTGAAAAGGGCTGGGGCAGCACGAGGCATTATTATATTCTATAAATGCTTTTTGCCAGGCTCTGACCTTTTAGATGCCTGTTGAATGTCTCCTCCTTGCAAGAAAAGAAAAGAGTTAACATTTCACTCCTGCTTTTCAACCTCAGCAGAATAGATTTTAACAGGGCATGAAAACAATAATCCTTGTCGACTTCCTTCCTTTAACCTTTAAAGGGAATTTTGTCTTTCCGTGAACTCTGCTTCTTCTTTGTAATTTGAACCTGCTATTAGGAACCTGGCATTTTAAAACTGATACAGATTTCTGATCAAAGATGCTGATGCTTGAAAGGACCTGTGTCACCAAGCGCTCTCCCTGGCTCAGCTGGGGTTATTTCCTGAGGTTTAAACAGATTGTTCCTCTTTTGGTTTTCCCATTGATCTGTCTCATTCTGTAATTCAGTATCTTTCTCAGTCAAGGGTATATATATTATCTCTCTCTTACCCCAACAGAAAAAAAATCCTCTGAGTCCATGAGCTCTGCACTGATCTCAGACCAAGATATTCTGCTCTCATTTTCCACTCTGCACTCACAGCTTAGTGTAAAGCAGTTAGGATGAGAGATGACAATCTCCCTCGGGAGAGCGCTTGTGTTGTTCAGCTCCATGTGATTTTGTGGTATTTAACACATTCTTACAGCATGTGACCCCTTCCTTGGGTAGTATTGCATGAGTAAGGAGCTTTAGGAAATCTTTTCTATTTGCATTTCTAGGTACCTAAGAACTTCAGAAAACCTTGACCTTTGCTTACATATGTCACATGTTCAGATACTGTACTTTAAATTGATTGTAGAAATTTCCAGTCCCAAGTTTTTAGTTCACTTTGACTCGGATTTTAAACTTATCCACTGACTACTGTAGTGTTGTAGTACATTCATGAAATTGAAACTTGGAATAGCTTTTAAAACGGTAGATTCTCCTTAGTAACTAGACTGAATGGTCTAAACTCTTCTTTCAACTATTTCCATCTAAATGTGAGTTCACTCTGCAAATCCAAGTGGAGTTTTATTTGGATTTGGGTTAGAGCAGTTCAGAACAGATTTTACAGAGCCCTGCTATGTGAATCTGGACACCCACTGATGTCATCAGTTCAATTCCCCTTTCCCTCCATAGAGACAACTCCATGAAATGTTTCAGGAAACAGCAGGGATCAATAGATGGTCCTTAATGATTATAAATGGTAGCACATCACAGATTTCAATACAGTTGCACTTATATACACACCAAGCTGGATGTCTGCTCTTATTAATGTCTTTAAAAGGAGTTGAAGACATCATTTATTTACTTACAAACTCTGCAACTGCTTTCTTTGGTGCCAAAAGGTTCACACTGACATTGCAAACCATGGTCTTTTAAGACACTCCTGTGTCAGTTTTATATAATGTGGAAGATGATGGGATTGGACTAGCAACTTTTTTTGGTTGCTAGTCCACTATAGGAGGGGATTAAGACCACATTTCTAACTGGTGTAACTTGTCTTCCCTCGGTTATCTTCCTTTCTAGAAAGGACAGAACACCCAGTGAGACGAAACAGTTGTTTAATTGCTAAGTGATCCTTCCAAAGGGATAACATTTTTGCACCTCAGCAAATCCAGGAGCCAGTGGAGAGGAACCAGACATGGAGTCAGCTCTCTTCTGTCTCCTGCTTAGACATTGCCCATGAAAGCACAGTCTGAAGCACGAACTCTTCAGTGCAAAGACCATTTGTCTTTGAAAGACAAATTGAGTGGTAGCTTTCTGAAAGAAGTGATAACATTTTAATGGCAGAAAGACAGAAGAATAATCCAATTAGGAGAAAGGGGAGGTTTGGCTGAACAGAAATAGCTGGGAGAAGTGCACTGAGGTGCTGAAGGAGTGAATCCTGGCAGGGCGGCAGAGCAACTGTGATGTGACTCTCAGAGGGCAGAAAAACACACAGTGACACAGTTCTCACCCGCCTGTTCCTTACTAGAAGTTCATTATGTTGAACAGGGCCCCCTTTCTCAGATCAGACTGCATTTGGATTCTTGGAAATTTGACAAAAATATCTCCTGAGAACTGGCCTGTTTCCTCTCTTTCCAAGCTGACCTTTTAAGGAGGTCTCATTTTGCTTCCATAAGCTGAGAACAGAGTGTGGGAGACCAGCACAAAATGCGCATTGTCCTTCTAGGATTTCACAACTGGTTTATTCTCCTGCACATTTCCACTGTCTAGGGATCAAATCCTAAACCAGTTTTCTTTTCTCTACAGTGAGAGATGCTGTTCTTTGAGGAACCAACAGAACGAACAGACTTACCCTTGAAACCACCACTGTTCTCAGAGGTCTTAAAATAGCCACTATTTCACAGTATCTTCTTTCATGACTGAAAGCAAATCTTTCACTTGGAAGAGTTTTGGTTGTTTGGTTGTTTTTTTCTCAAACAAATAAAGGGGGTGTGAACATTGACTGTGTTCCTGAAATGAGGATCAACAAAAAATCGTTTGATCTGGCTCCTAACAAAGTAATCCCACATTCTGTGGGAATTTAATTTTTCTTTTTTTTTTTTTGCAATGCAAGACCTAATCCCAATATTATTCTAAGGATGTTTCAGCCTTAGAATTTCCAGCCTTGGGTGTGTGTTGCCCAGTGAAATGAATGCTACATGGCTCCCCAGCATGGTTGTGTTTACTGAAGAAGATCCCTGTGACCACACTATCAATTTTAAGTGCATCACCATCCAGTCGAATACAGGACAAGAGGAAACGGCCTCAAGTTGTACCGGGGGAGGTGGAGGTTGGGATATTAGGAAAAAAGTCTTCACCAAAGAGTTGTCCAGCCCTGGGACAGCTGCCCAGAGCAGTGGTGGAGTCCCCATCCCTGGAGGGGATTTAAAAGCCCCGTGGATGTGGCACTTGGGGACATGGGTCAGTGGTGGCCTTGGAAGTGCTGAGTTAACAGTGGGGCTCAATGATATCAAGAGTCTTTTCCAACCCAAAGGATTCTGTGATTCCATAATCCAACAGAGGATCACAACACACTGCTGTGCTGCAGGTGCAAATTCAGTCCTTATGCTGCTGGATGTTTAATCAGAAAGCTCTGAGCCAACATGTATATATTTTCCAACAGTTTCTTGCAGCTTAGATCAGAGAGACAAGGAATAGAAAATAACTGCTTGATGAGAGACAGAGATTCATGCACCTGCTCCTCATGATAAGTGACAGAGAGTGGAGTGTTCGTACTCCTGCTAATCAGGATAAAGCAGAGCCGGGCACTCGTGATGTTTTGAAAAATGGAAGTGATAATATTTCGTAGATGTGCTCACACACACACATAATCCTTGTTATAGGACCATTTCTTAATGGTGTTTTGGTCTGTAGATCTTAGCAACAACTTTAACTGATCAACTGATCTGCAGAAGAAAATAAATACCTTGGTACAACAGGCTGATGGCCTGGGCTGCTCTGGGCTGCGACAGCAAACAACTTATGATTGCTTCCCATAACTCATCCCAGTTTTTACCACTGCGAAAAGGAGTGGATTAAGCCCAAAGGAGATGGGACATCATAACAACGTGCACTTGCCTGGTGCGTTCCTGGGTTTGAAAGAAACCTTTACCATGTAGAGCTCACATTTGTAAGAGCAAACCAGAAAACGTTTAGTGGATGTCTTCAGTCAGAACCTCAAGGACAGTTGGAAGTCACGAGACAGCCACTGAAGGCAGGATTTGTTGGGCTGCTCAGGGCAGAGCCTGGGCTGCCTGAGGCTTTCTGAAGGCAGTTGGCACATCTCATTAGTTGGAAAAGAAAACGGAACCCAAACAAACCAAGAGCTCAACTCTGGGCAAATACAACTTCAGGGTGACTTTGCAAACTGTGATTTTAGTGTTGTCTCACGTCAACAGCTAATTATTGCTCTGCATAAAGTCCCTGAGATGGTAAAATATGAGGGGCTGACACTATTCATCTTTTGGTTGCTCCAGATAAGGATCACAGGCTTAACAGAGTTGGTACTGAGTTACTATATTTAGAGATGCAAAAGTTTACCCACCAAAGATATTTCTTGTGCATATATTTTATTTCTTTTGTGATGCACTTAAAATAGCAAGTTTATGATCTGTGCTTTTCTGTGAAAGAAAGAATTAAATCTCTTTTATAAGGACTTCCCTTCTTCTTCCATGAGCCTCTTACATATTATTTGCTGTAGGAGTGAGAGGCTCATTTGATTTTGTAGTGTATCTTCCTCTAGACCTGAATTTTACTCTTTGATTTTCTTCATTCTGATGAATGAAATTGTCAATTTGCATATATGGAAACTAGCTCTTCAGTCTCTTCTTCCATTCCTCACTTGAAGTTCATTGATTTTCTCTAGACAGCTCCTCTGGGAGCTGCAGAGAGATCAATATTTGAAGAAATGGGGAGGCAGCTGTAACATCACTAAGTCTATCCAAAAGAAATAATTCAGCATTAACTCAGACGATTTTTTCTTGTGGTTGAATCAAGTGGACATTTAATAGAGCTATTAATATTTTCAAATACAGGTTAAAAAAGAGGTAAACACACAAAAGGGCACCATGTTAGAAAGACACACTGCAGCCAAAATGAATTACAGCAATGACCACTGGGCCAGACCTGTGCCTGTGTGAAAGGAAAACTCTGTTCAGTGTTCAGAAGTTCCATTTTGATTAATTCCTTCTGAATTAAGACCACGGGGAGGCTGCTGCTACAGCCTTCATTTGGGAAATTTTGTGTGTTTACAGGTTAAACATTCTCCAGAGTTCAGCTGTGAGAAAAGAAATACTGTGCTTTATTACAGTCAGGGTCAGGAACTGGATGAATGGGAAGCAAAAACACCTGACCTTTGTTGGATATTCTTATTTTCTGTGCAGTCTGATTACAAAGAGTCACAGGAGCATGAGGAGAAAGATACTGAACTGATGACTTCTGTGCATGGATTGATTTCAGTGAGTGCAAGGAAAAGAGCAGGATGAACCAAAGAATGATAGATCCTGAGATGTGACCCCATCCCCTGGAGATCTGTCTGCCTCTTCTTTGATATCTTTCAAAATCAGCAACAAATGATTAGAACATATTTATCTACAGATTTCTATTAATTACTGGAAGTAGTAAAGAGATGTATTCATTTAATCATCACCTCAAGGTCTTCCACGCTTCCGCCCGTATCCCATCCTGGTTGGGAATTGTCTAACAATTCATTGCCTAAATGATACAAACATTTGCATCGGTGGCTGTAAGTTCATGACCTGTTTCCCTTCAGCCACTCTTACCCTGTGAATGTACAATTTCATTTCAGAAATTATATCTTCTGTGAATTTGACATAAAAACAGCTGGCGTAGCTGCCTGGCACACTGTGACTCAACCACGGGGAGTAGGAAAACTTGGTTTAGTAGTAAATTAACAGCAGCAAAAGAAACTGCTCTGTTTTCCAGGTTTGACAATCGAGGCACTGAGTAAATATGATTTGGCCAGGACAGAGGTTAGAGTTTTCCATGGCATCCAACACTCAGCACAGAACACTGATTTTTGATTAACAGCAGTAGAGACATAAAGGAGATGCTTTCTGTGAGAGGACAGAGAAGAAACAGGATTTCAAAATAAGAAAAAAGTCAAAGGTTTATGGAGGAGATGGTTTCCATTTGAAAGGGAAAAAAATCACTGTAATTTTTTTTTTTTTTTTATAACACACACAAATACTGGTGAAGGGATCACTAAGTTTTCCTGACGCCTCTTCTGCCAGGGAGTGGTATCACTGTTACCAACATCTTTTTAAATTTATATATGGTCAGCTATAGTGATAAAGACTTTCCAAAACCAACCTGATTTAAATTTAAAGTTAAAGATTTGGCTTCTGGAATCTTCTTTCTGGCACTCAGACTTCTGCTGGCATCATCCATTCTTTCCTTCTCAGAAAATATGTTGGCTTTAAATCTGATGATTTTTTTAAATATATATATATATATATATATATAAGTTACTTAAATATTTTTCAAAGGTAATCTTACCTTTTATATAATTAGTGACATTTTATTCCACTATGACATTGATCCAAGATCACAAATTTATGATGGGAAGGGGTCAAGAAGAAATTTAACCCAGCAGAATGCAAAAAAATCAAATAACCAAATCAAAAAATCAAATAACCAAATCAAATAATCAAATAACCAAAATATAATAATATCAATTCTTTTAAACACAGAATTTGATATCCAACCAGAAGAAGTCAGCCTTGGCATTTTGTTATTCAGCTTAAATTGATCTGTGACCCAACAGAAATGCCAGCTGTGGGTTTTTAATATAAAAGGCTTTGTCAAAGGGTATTTTTTGATACTTTTTCTTCCAATGAATTAAGAGATTCCCTCTTGATGTCTCTTCTTCAAAGCAAGCATATTCTAGTTTACTTATATCACTCTTGCCTTAAAACATGAGATTTTCTCCTCACCATTTTCCACCCGTTTGCTATGGTTGCTTCAACAAAACTCCATCTCCCAGAAGTTTGCTGGGTCAAAACTCTTCCCAACAGACGTTCTGCTCACAGCCAGTGCAGAAAAATTATCTATTCCGAGTCCTTTGCCCATCAGAAGACAGGAATGCATAAATTATTGGCACCACCTATTGGCCAAAAAGGCAAATTATACAGGACTTGGAGGTTAGTTTAAATATTTTGAGTAATTACGGCTTCAAAAGTTCCTCCTGTTATGTTTTATTTTAATTAAACAACACAGCAAGGCCACTCAAGCTTTGAATTTCCTCGTGCCAGAGGCAGTTTGTTGGTCTGACTGGGGATACTTCTCCACAGGGGTCACACAATGGAGGAGGAGGCTCCAGGTGAGCAGGTATCACTAACCTGAGTTTCAGGTTCTTCTGGGTATTTTTCCCTTAAGATGCCAAACTCTAAAGGTTTATTTTTTTCCACTCCATCACCACAAGCACCAGCTACAGCTGGTCAGTGAGTCACAAATCAGAGTGGCCTTGGTTGCCTTTGGCTCTTGTGAACCAGGAAAGAAGCTGCGTGACACAAAACTTGCTGAGGCAGGTGCGAAATTATGGGAATTTCATGGGCAAAACCCAAAATGTCCTGGCATCTATGAAAAAGATGATGATAGAAAGGAGCTGCAAAGATCAAACCCATAATTTGGAGGCAGAAGCATCTGTGTGTTTATGTTCCTGTGTTCATCCTGATTCTCGTGTCTGTGACAAGATGTAGTTACCACATATCTCTGGAGGATGTTTTTTGACTGTGAAAAAAGCTGAGTTGAGATCTTTGTGGTGACCTTCAAAGAGCAGAAAGAAGTGGAAGGGGTCTTGTTGGAAGTTGCCCACAAGATGTTTATTCATGGTGGAGAAAAACCTCTGAAGAAAAGCAGAACTGAAGAAAAAGACAGCTTTGAAATGCAGCTGAACTAGTGGACAACAAATAACTTCTTACCTCAGAGACTACTTTTCATATTACAAGAATATTATGTTTATTCAATTTATTAACAATGTTGTTAGAAGAAAATCTTACTTTATAGGTAATCTGCAGTTTAAATCAGTGTTAGCTTCTTCTCTATTTGCTGAATGTAATCCTTTTGTTTATTGGCTCCTTGTAGTTAAAATTTGTAGCTTTTCCTCATTTTATATTTTCCCTTTCCCTCATAGGATAAGTTTTGTCCCAGTTTACCCAAGTATAGACAATTCCCTGCATGTACCTCCCTTGAATCCTCCAAAATTCCAAGCATTCCATGCCCTACCAGATAAAAGCTAGCCTTCCCCTTCAATAAAAGTCCATTTTGTGCAGGAGATCCATTTTGTCTTCACCTGTGTGTGATTTTTATGCAAAGTGGATCTCTCTACGGTCTATTATTAAGGAGGTGTCACAGCTATCGGCTTCCTGTAGGATCTGGAAACATTTCAGGTGTTTTGAATCATTTTCTATCAAGAAGTTCTAACTTGAATTATCAGTATTAGACTAGAAGTGGTGAAAAACCTCTGGGCTATAAGTCCTGTTGGTTCTTCGTGTCTGCTGGTGAACACACTTGTTCGAATTATTTGCATTCGCACTGAATAAAAGAGAGGGGGAAAGAGAGAATGGCATTTTGCTTCAGGCTACTTTCTCTCAACTCCCAAAGAGTTGTTTTGTGTTGATATTAGCCCCAAGTTATCTACTGAGAGGCATTTTTAGCTCTTGGTGTGCTAAACTATGCATTCAGAGCATTGGACTTCGGCTCAGCATGGACTAATTGAAATGTGGAAGGAGTCTGCTGAATACTTTGGCACTATTGCAACTTATCCTCTGAAGTTTCCCTAAAGTTTTTTTTTTATTTTCCTCTTTCTCTCCCTCAACATGGAAAAACACTTCTCCTTCTCTCTAAAATTTTCCACCTGGAGTATGTCTACCCCATGATCCTGGTTCTCCAGGTGTTGCACATGAGCTGATCATCTCATATCAGCTTCAACAAACAGTCATCCTTTGCTGTTATTACTTTGCCCAGCAGGATTGGCTCCTGTGCTCCAGTTCTTGGAAATAGCAGGGATAAGTGAGGACACTTGATAGACACAGAAAGACTCAGACTTCCTGAATTTATGAAGAACTGCTTGATCTGCCTACGAGGTGTACCTGGGCACTGCCATGACCTAAACTTTACCATGTTCTTTATTCATACCTTGTGGGATATGACTGACTATACATAGAACAAATAAATAAGCTCATATACCTTCATTTATTTTTAAAGAGAATATTGTTCTACACGTGTTCAATTTTAGCATAACAAGCACGTGCATGAGGCAGTGATAATGACAGAAAAGAATTCGTTTGCCAGTTGTTTGGACTTACCTGACAGAAAGAACATTAATAAAGATGTCCTATCATGTCTGATCTTCTGCCTTGAATAAGTCAGAGGAAGATCAGTTTTCTCTTGAAAATACACCTCTCTTTATGGGCTCCTGCTGCAAAACACTACCACATAATTTATTTATAGTGAGTGTCTATTGTCGTTAGACAAGTTGAGGATAAATAATAAAAGCTTGGAGACTGAATTTAGAAAGCGCCAAGTTTTGTCATTACTATTTAGATTTATAAGCCAGCCAGTGATCTACAGATTACCACCACTGTGTGAATCCTCTTTAAGTGAACTGAGAAGAAGGAAGCAGGAATTTAGCATTTCCTCACTCCAACAAATAGGATAACGAACCCTTTTCCTGACAACTCCCATGCCTGGGGAGACTTAGGGTGTCCTGCCCACTTTGCACCCATGACATGCAGCACAGCACCAAGCATGTACTGACCTGGCAATGGTCACATCCTCTGACTAAAGGTCTGGGTAAAATATTGATGAAATTTATTTCTCCAGCTCAGGTCTGGCCTGCAATGTGATGTGGACATTTAGGGACGGGTGCTGTATGGATGATGGCCCATCCATAGTCTGACGTTCTCCACGGAGAAAGAACAGACCTGCCATGCAGAAAGCAGCAATTTTTTGGGGGGTGTGTCTTATGTAGTCAGGACCAGCGGGCCTGTCTTAATTGATTTTGTCACGGAATCGTTGAAGGGATCTTAAAGTCCGTCTAGTTCCAACCCCCTGCCATGGGCAGGGACACCTTCCGCTCGACCTGGTTGCTCAGAGCCCCATCCAGAGCCCCATATTGCCTGTGGGCAGCCAGTTCTGAGTGTTTCTGGTCAGATGGTGGCAGATGAGTTTTAGGGATGGCCTTTCCCAGGAGCCTGCAGCTGTTTAAATAGTCGCCCCACGGGAGCCACTGCACCACAGCAATGTTTGACATCCTTCTACCTCAGCAGGGACAGGGAGAGCCATGGGGACAAGGAGTCCTTCCCACTTCCTGGCTTCCATAGATTACTTTAATTGGTAAAACTATGCTCCTGTCGCTGGGGAGGGCATGTCATAAAGCAAAGCATGAACAAAATCCTAAGCCTAAGAATTCATTTGCCCTGAGGCTCAACAAAACTGGGTAAAGCTGTGTCTACAGGGAGTCAGAGCACCAGCAGAGAGAGGAATCCCTTGGAAAGGGGACAGGCTTGTCACACCTCTCAAAAGCGGACATAGTAAACAATCCCTGTGGCTTCCTGCCAGTCCTTTTGTTTGTTTGTTTGTTTGTTTTCCCAGTCATTTTTGGCTTTTCCATCTGAACCAGGATGCGCATTCTCAGTGTGGAGTCATCATCTTTCTCGGGTGAGGGAAAATAGCTCTGCACACATATATGTGACAGTCAGGGACATTATACTAATAAGATGCCATTTTCCTGCTTTTATATTGAATTCAGCATAAATCCACTCTTGAAAGTGGTTAGCAGCTCACACGCCTTCAAAAACACCTTTTTTTTTTTTCTAAAGGTAATTGGTACGATTTTTACAGGAACAAACAATTCTGATTTGTGACTAAACTTCAGCAACTACTATTAAAGAGGGTCCTTTAATCCAAAGCTGTTTATGCAAGCCTGTTTTATTTGTGCTAGGGATGGGCATGATCCACTTTACAGTTTTAAGAACAGAGAACTAGGATTTTAAGATAAACTATAATCTCCATATAAGTAAGTTAACAGTCCCCTAGACACTGTGTTTCATACAGCCAGTATTATTCCCTTAATAGATGTGAGATAAAAATCATCTTTATGTGCTCAGAAGACAAAGTAGTCCTAAATACAATGCTGACATTGCCTACAGTTGTTCTGGAAATAAAATTTAAGCTTGTTCTCCAGCCTCTCTGCTCTACGCTATTCTGTATAAAATCAGTAAAGAAATTCAGATTTTTTACCCTTGAATTTGCTGCTGATAATAACTGCTGTTCTCCTGAGTCTACTGCCTGACTCCAGCTGATTTCCTATAGAAAGGGCCTTTGGTAGAGTGTGTCCAGTCTCACTTCTTGACTTTCAACACATCCTGGGCAGGTCCTTGCTCTTCAAGCATCACACTGCATCAGGTGAGACGGTTTCTTCCACCTCAGTTTTCCTTCAGGATGCCCCAGACATTCCCCTTTCCATGCTCAGAGGAAAATAATTTACTTGTCCGGCTTCTCCATGTGGCTCTGAGACCCTTTCCCAGTCTCCCAAAGGTCTCTGCACAGGACTGTAAGACTCTATAGTAGAGCTGCCCTCCGTAAATACACTACTGATCTTCTGTGGAAGTTTCCAAGGACCTCAGACAAGACTCTGTAACCCAAAATCAGGAGAAAAACCAGTAATTAATATGTTTTAAAGATTGGCTTGGGCATGCTATTCACAGTAGTTTAGCTGGAAAGCACACATGTGATCAAGTGTGGCAAATATTTTATACCTGTGGAACTTTTAACAAAACTTCCTAGAGGTTGGTTTGGTCTGGTTTGGCTTGTTTTTTTCCCAACAAGCAAAGTTGCACAGATGAATTAAAGTCCATAAATTTGATTCCACGATTTTATATATATATATACATTTTTTTTAAGTTTAGCTTTGGTTAAAAGCTTTAGATATCTTCAAGATTAGCTCATTGAAAGCACGATTTGATAAATAGTTGTTTTCTTCAGTCTGGCTCTGCTAAACCTGTTTGATGGGTGTTTAACTTTCTCTCATTCATGTGGTAAATGAAGGAGAATCAGAATGTTTTTTAGAATAAGGGATAAATGGTGTATCCTTACAGCCTTTAGACTGCAGATCCTTGTCACGTGGGAGGTGCCACCCCAACATTTCTGTCTCCCACTCTATAACAGTTCTCTGTATAAGTTCCCATGACTAGAAACCCTGGTTTCATACCATGAGGGTTTACTTTGGAAAGAAACTTGTTCCTGCAGCCTGTGTCCACGTGATCTCTCCCAGCTTCTCAGTGCAACTTGGTTTTATTCCAGCAAATGTTTGCTAGATGGAAAATCCAACAGCAAGAGATTTCCTGCAGTCGGATGGAGTCAGAACTGGTGTCTGAGCTCCAACCTGGCTCCAGCGTTTGCCTCTCCAACATGGACTGGCCGGTATCTCAGCTCCAGGCCTTCCAACCCATTTGTGGAGCATAGGAAGGACACCACGCAATCAGACATAATCAGCCCTTTAAAATCTCCTAGATAAAAAGGTATAAATAGCCCTTGGAACAGGAACTGGAAACCAGCTTTCGCATTTCAGGTGGTGGCCCAATTGCTCTGGCTCCCAGACGGCCTTCCTGCGAGGCCCCTGTGATACAGAGATTTAATCCCAGATCTGCTGCATAAAGGCTCAGTTTCAGCATGATAGACAAAGAATGCTCTCCCCTGCCTCCCCAACACGTAGGCTGCCTGCTGACAAAGCCATTAGTGGGGCCTCGTAGGAGAGTTTGAACCTCCACAGAGAGAGTCCGGAAGGCTTTCAGCTTCCCAGGATGTGCTTGAAAGGGGGCAGCAATTATCTCCCCTTTCTGCAGCAGCCCAAGAGAGCAGATAGAGCTTGTTTCATTCTTTTAAAGGCAAAAATGTACTTATTAGTGCTGGAAGAGGTGGCCTAAATAGTAAGGATCCCTTTATGTAAGAACCATACATCAAACCTATAGAAAGGGAAGAGTTTAAGGCACATGGAATCATAGAATGGCTTTTGTTGGAAGGGACCTTAAAGATCATCCAGTTCCAACCCTCCTGCCATGGGCAGGGACACCTTCCACTAGCCCAGGTTGCTCCAAGCCCCATCCAGCCTGGCCTTGAACACTCCCAGGGTTGGGGTACCCAGCTGTCCACTACCCTCGGTCTGTCAGATGTTGAACATCCCTTTTGAAACCATCTCTTTTTCCTAAGGCTGAAGGGACCACGTGAGGCATCAGGAAACACCAAGTTAGTTGGGACTACTTCTTGTTTCATCTATTAATCTCCTTTAGCAGTAGATCTTCTGTCAAAGACTGTCATCTAACCTAAGATTTGTGTAGAAAGATGCTCTTCTGGGGTACAGCTGGTTGTATTCTAAGTAGGTGAAGTACTGCTGCTGCCTAGAGGTTTCCTTCTCTCTTCATCCTCATTTGGCCTCTCAGGGAATGTATCAGATCCAGTCCAGCCTGGCCAAGATGTTCCCAGAGCCAACCCACCAGGGCCTTTTACTTAAGTGAGATAAATCCTATCGATAGCAACTGACTTTTTCCGGATATAACTTCTGGAGTGAGGCTTTTGTAAAAATGGAAGAAATGGCTGAGCTCACCCAATTTTTATCCATTTCCTCTATTTAGATGGCAATTTTCCCATGGTAGGCTTGCCTTTTAGTAAGTGAGTGTCTAACTTGCTGGCACAACAGCATCTGAATGTTAGAAATGTGACAGGCTGGAGGTGTGCATTTGTCACTTAGAACCTGCTTTGCTTTTAAAAAAGACATTTTGCTTTTAGCTTTCCTGTAGCCGTCAGTTTGCCTCAAAGTGATACATCCACAGTGTCTTGCAGTAGGCATTTTAATGACATAAATGATACATTCTCCAATGAACAACGATTATGGCTGTTCCCGAGTCTCCTCCTTCTCCATTATCTGTTGAGTTTTTTTATTATTAAAGTTCCCATACCAGCTGAAAACCACAGAGTTCCTGTGGGTGAATTTTCAATGAGCGTATCAGGTGGAAAATATCGATTTCCAGTCAATCTCTTGGGGGGAAAAAAAAAACCCCAACCAACAATACAGCACGTATTTTACAATGGAAAAGTTCACACAGGACACAGGAAATGGAGAAAAATGTTTCCTTCCCACTTCAGTGCAGGAGCTACACAGCGTGTTCCAACTCAGAGAACAGGCAAACAATGTTCAGTCTTCAGACAAGGTCAGCAAAGCAGATGTGCCTTCAAGTTTACCGCTTGTGAAGCGTGAGAATAATCCCGGGATAATGGGAAGACCTTATGGGGAAGCCGTGGAGTGTCCTGGCTAAATGCACCGAAGGATTCACTGAGTGCCATTTCCACATTGCTCAACGCCCTTGGGGCTGCTGGAGCATCAACGACTGGGAAAAGAAGTGACTTTGAGATAAATGTCTTCAAAGGTCGCAGGGGGAGGGGAGAAGAAAACATCGAGAATCCAGGGTTTCCCTTGCAGTTCCCTGTCAGGATGCCTTGCTCTCTGTGGAGTAGTTACATTACTGCAGAGGTGTGAAGTCATCTTAGGTCAGGATAAAACCAGTGACCTCCTAAATTTTCAGCCACTCTTGGCTCTTCCATTGGCAACTGTGAGCTAAGACCTTCACCATAAAAACTAACTGTACCCATGGCCTCTGTGGTTTTTTTAAGTGATTTCAGGACAAGGAGGTGAAAACATGAATTAATGTTTGCACTAAAAGCAGGGCATTTTCCTTGGAAACTTCTCACAGGCATATCAAAAAGGGAGACCTGTCCAAATAAATATGCGGTTCACTGATAGATAAAGATTATCCATTTGTAGGGTTTTGTCATAATAAAAACATTAAGGAGGCAGAATTCCCTTTCCAAGTTTTTGGAAGGGGAAGAACAATAACATTGCCAAGTGATGTATGTGACAGAGTAGGTTAACCTTTGTAAATCTGACCAAGGTCAGGTGACTAAGGTTGGGAAATTTTCATCCCACTTTATTATGTGGGTGCCAGGATCTGATGGCTCTGAATCCCCTGCTGCACAGACTGACTCAAACTCCAGTTTTCTCCCGATCTGCTATTCCATTAAGTAGTAATGAGTTGGAAGCTGAAGTTAGCAAAAAGTCTAATGTGATATTGTTTTTCTGTGAGCATACTTACCCACTAGCACAAACACCCACCACTCACATTCTCCCTCATGCAGGAGTCTCTGAACTGGTGGTCTGTGTTTTCCTAGAAAAAAAAAATAAATTAGGCAAAATTGAAGAATCACTGGCTGATGCTTGAGGTCTGAGTTTGATCAACAATCAGTTTAACAGCGTCTATTCTGCAGCTGAGGAAAATAATGCGTCAAAATTTATTTACATGCCTTAGTGGAATGCATGTGTGTGTAAATTAGTATAGAAAATTAACTAGCAATGGCCCCTTGTCATAGAATCATGCAATCATAGAATAGCTTGGGTTGGAAGAGACCTTTAAAGGTCATACTTTGAAAATAATTTTACCTTAGTCATGGTTCTGGAGTGAAAGTATCCACCTTATAAGAATATAACCACGGGTAAAATCATGACAAATCACCTTTCTGAGGCTCACTTGTTTTTCTCACCTGGTCTTCTACTGTCCTGATCTTTAGCTGATATTCCCAAGATGGGACACTGAAACAGCTGGAAAACTCACCAGCTTGTGCATTGGAGTCAACTATTCTGTGGAAAAATAGCCAATTTAAGTGTTACAGAACTGAAGAACTTCCAATAAATTTTCTTTCTTTACTCACAGGAGTTTTAACAGAGGGACTGGGGCTCAGTTGCCTTGATCCAGAATGTGGGCTTGTGGCAGCAGGGACTGAGAACTTCTTGAGGGTCTTTAAAAGGTTTGAAATCTGATCTGTGATTCACTAATAGTCTGTCAGATGATGTCATGGAAATAGTTTTATTAGAGAGTAAAAATCTTCACTTTACCTCCACTCTGTGCAGGAACAGGAGACAAATAGAAACCCTGAATTGTTAGTTTGGGGCATTTATTTAACTTTTCCACACCATTTAAGGTTTATTTTGCATTTACCAGTAGGGAGTTAGATGCACTTTGACATCTAGCTCACCAACTCCTTCAAAGTTGAGCTCCTGAAAAAAAAATGAATAATTTTCTTCATTTTTCATTCCAGAGAGATCACAAGACTAGACTTGGAAAACACAGCACTGAAAAGATCTTGCCTAGAACTCAGTCAGGTGAGTTCAGAATTAGCTTTCCCAACTACACGCTCAACCCAAAAAAGACATCCCACAGCAGCTGTTCCTCCTCCTGTTATTCTCCTCTACTGAACTATATGGGGGGGAGGAGAGGGGGATTAAGCAATTATTTGTATAGCAATAATATTGATGTCTAATTTCAGGACTCCTTTTTCACTGTGGACTCCCAGGTTGCTCTCTGCCATAAGCACAACCAGGATTACCCCAACAGCTCTGTGTGGCAGTGCTTTCTTTAGTGACCTTAAGTCAGTTGGTGCTGAAGGTATCAGTGAAAAATTACTTGCCTGCAAAGCAGGTGAGACCACTGTACCAGTGGATATGGAATTGGGGAATATTTCGAAGTACAAACCAGTGGTGGTGAAGGATAAGGCAGGGGACATCTTGTTGGGGCATGTTGTTGACCTGTAGTTTTAGCTTTTAGACTAGATTTTAACCTTCTAAAAAGAAAGAGGGATGGAGAAATCACATCTCAGTGCAAGGACATGTTTTTCATCTCAGTGCAATTCATACTTTTATCTACATTTTCCTGCTCTTATAGCAATATATAACATATATTATAGCAAAACTTCACAGCAGAACTCCTCATATTTTATGCAACACTGCACAGCAGAATTGATAAGACTCTGCACAACCTCATATGGGCTCTGTGCATGTCTCATTTCAAGGGGGTTTAATGCCTGACTTAGAGATATGTCTCTTTTATGCCTATGCTCTACATAAAATTGTCAGTAGCAGTGGAGATACAGTGACAGATCAACTTTGGATGGTTAGGGAGAGAAATTAGAAGTAGCAACAATTTGGGGAAAATACTTACAGGGAAAGTCATGTTCTAAATGAGTTTTAATGTGCTGCAAGAGCTTTTCTTGTGTACTTTTCTGTGCATTTCTCTTAATACTCAAGTGTCATTTGAGTTCATGGATATGAGAGACTATAGATGTTCAGTTTAATTTACCCAGAAGAAAGTTAGAAGTCTTCCTGATACCAAGTCAGTGGTCAAGCTGAGTAAAGATTTCTGATCTGACTGCACACTCTCATTTATCGGAAAGGGTCACAGCAGGATTGAGTATCTGCCAGAGAAGCTGAGAAAATTCAGGTGGAAGATCGAAACTCTCATTTTTGCCTTCCACGAGTTACAAAACATGGTGTCAGTTTACCACAGGACATAATAAAGTCATTTTTCCTTGAGTCTGTAAATCAAGGCACGTTCGTTTTCTGGAACAACCTGATGTGGCTCAACCATTCAGTTTTCCTAAAACTCTGTAAAATTCCCCATCCTGACTCTGTTCTGCAACAGGTCAGTCCAGGTGGCTCCTGACCTTAAACATAAAAATCTTTGTGTGAAGGGATTGAGTGCAAAAGGGACAGAAGCATGACATTTAAAGGACACATATGTATTTGCTCAGAATATGTATCCAGTAGTGATCCTCTTGGATGACTGCTTCCCTGCACATCCCGTTCCCAGATGAAGTGATCTTTCTGCCTTGTTTATAGAGAAATGTATTGCATGTAATGGTTATTTTCTTTTAAAAAACCTAGGGAGATATGATCTGTAGGCAGTAATAAGAAACTTGCCCTTTTCTTCTGAAAAGAATGTCTTTTTTATGGTTCAGTGTAGCAGTGTTGCCCACAGGGATTATTTTCAAAATCACAGTGTCCTCACCGGCAAAAGAATGATATTTCTACTGAAGCATCAAGAGTCTCATTGCTCAGATGACTAAAGAACACAAGAACTGAGATAATAAGTCTGATGTCCCTATTAACACATATTTTATCCTCCATGGTCAACTCAATCAAAAAGCCAAGTCTTGCTTTACCTCAAAAGTGGAAAGAGACAACTGGCCATGCAGGAAGGGGACTGTTGGTCCTGTAGGCAACTGTCTCACACTCAGCCTCTGTCCAGTGTGGGCATCACACAGCCAGGACACTTTACATCCACAGACAAAAAGGTTTTGGCAACAACTGTGGATGAACCTTCCACGGCTATCACTGGAACAGTCCTTGCTTTGCCAACGGGAGCTTTCCCTTTGTGTCAGCTTTTGGATGTGCCTTTCCTGTGAGCACCCCTGCCTAGGGACCGTCTCAGAGAACTGAGATGTCAGATATCATTATGAATATCAAATGTCAGAATGAACTGAAATGTCAGACTGATGGGCTGCTTTCCACAACGTCCTGTCCTGAGGATCCTGGAATCACAGAATGGTTTGGGTTGGAAGGCACCTTAAAACCATCTTGTCCCCATGGCACGGACACCTTCCACTATCCCAGGTTGCTCCAAGCCCTGTCCAGACTGGCCTTGAACACTTCCAGGAATCCAGGGGCAGCCACAGCTTGTCTGGGCAACCTGTGCCAGGGCCTCCCCACCCTCACAGGGAAGAATTTCTTCCTAATATCCAGTCTAATCCTGTTCTCTTTCAGATCTGTTCCTCCCAGTTCTTACAGAGATACAGAAACTGAACAGAGCATGATGGCAAGAGAAAGGAAAGATGGAAAGGCAGAGGGGAAAGCAAAGGTGAAAGCTCAAGAGAAGACATTGCTTCTCTCTGCATCTTTTCTTTCCTGAACCTTCACTTTCCCCCCACCCCTTTCAGCACTTCATTATCCACAAGTCCCACTTGCCCTTTTATCATCCCTTTGTACCATTATCCTTGAAGAGATGAGGAAAATTTATATCTGCAGGTCCACAAATTTATGGTCAAAAATGCTTCTGTACAAAGTTGCTCTATTTGCACATTAATAGATATGTATGCACACCCCCTTCCTCGCTCAAAATTATCTTTGAGTCTATAATTACACAGTAAGTCTTTTAGACTCCCTTTCTCCTGCTGTGCTTCATAGAGAACACTATTTTATTGTTTTTGTTTTAATCTTCTCCATTTCTACAGCAGATTGATGATACATTTTTACAGCTCTGGCATTAACACAGAAATAATGATGTTCTCACCCTGTCCATTTCTATAGATGATGCTGCATCCTGATGGTTTTGCACCACAATGGGTTTTTCACAATGCTTTCAAGACAGTCGTAATAATGACTGATCGTTTATGGGGATGTTGGTCTCCCCTGTTCCAACTTTTCATATGCCAAGGGGTGGAAAGGACTACTCAAAGCACGAAAGCCTTGCATCAAAAACCGTGCAACGGTCCTGGGAATATCTTTAAAATATTTAACACGCCTGAGCATGAGCCCAGGGGTGCCCAGGTGGCCAAAAAGGCCCATGGCCCCTGGGCTGGGTGTGTCCCAGCCCCAGGGCAGTGCCCTCCCTGTGCTGGCCCTGCTGAGGCACCTCCAGCCATGGGGGCAGTTCTGGGACCCTCAGACAGGAGAGACATTGAGGGGCTGGAGCGTGTGCAGGGAAGGGAACGGAGCTGGGAAGGGGCTGGAGCAGCAGGAGCAGCTGAGGGAGCTGGGGGGGCTCAGCCTGGAGAAAAGGAGGCTCAGGGGGGACCTTCTGGCTCTGCAACTCCCTGACAGAAGGGGGGAGCCGGGGGGGGTCGGGCTCTACTCCCAGGGAACAAGGGACAGGAGGAGAGGGAACGGCCTCAAGTTGTGCCAGAGCAGCTTGGATATTGGGAAAATTTCTTCCTAGGGACAGTTGTTAATGGTTGGAACAGGCTGCCCAGGGCAGTGGTGGACTCACCATTCCTAGAAGCGTCCAAAAAATGTGTGGTTGTGGTACTTAAGGACGTGGTTTGATGGTGAACATGGTGGTGGTGCTGGGTTGATGGTTGGATTTGATGATCTTAAAGGTCTTTTCCAGCCTTAATGGTTCTCTGAACTCAAGCTGCCTGAGGACAAAACTTTGCTAATCTTTAGCTGAGTTCTCTAACTAAGAAATGTAGTAGTGGTTTGAAACCTGTGAAAATTGAGAGATAATGTTGAGAGGTTGCATTTTTTTGGTTGTGGGGTTTGTTAGTTGTGGGGTTTTTTATACATAAACTGTTTAATGATATCAAACTGCAAAAATCTGTAGCTATATTAGGGAAACTAGAATATTAACTGGTCCTGCATTTCTCTGGAATTAATGCCTGAGAGCTATCAATTCTTCAAGCCTGGATTAGACACCGGAAAAAGACTTGCAGAAGCCCAACTGTGGATGAAATTAACACTGATAGACACCCTACTCTGCAACTCCTGAACCTATAAGCCAACTTCAAGAAAATGTTATGCACAGAGGGCAGTCTCAGGTATATTAAGACTTCTTAAGCTTTATAATTATGTGACCACACAGCAGAGGGAAATTCTGTTTAATGTCCTCTCTGAACAAAGAACTCACTCAGGTGCTCACAAAAAGCCACACATGTGACCTCTGAATTTCACTGTTGTCTTAGAGATACAGGTCTCCTGGCACTCAGCCATGACTTGTGCTAGGAAGAGCTCTCTCCAGTCCCGGAATAGTGTTCCACTTCATATAGAGACCCTACAACGCGTTTTTAAATTATTTTCTTCTAAACTCAAAAATTTCATTAGCAGGCTAGAGGGGGAAACATGGGGCTGAGACTCTCTCAGGAACAAAGTACATCCAATCCAGAGTCAAACCCATAAACAGCAGAGGTCTGACAGGATGCAGTGACGTTTTTGAGTACTCATGATTTAGATAAAGCAGCCTTGGAGTCAGACCACAGAGCTCCTAACAGTCTGTGGCAGGTGTAATGCCAAGAGGTGCCAGGCATGTAATTTTCTCCAATTAGAATAATTACAAGATTGATCATCAATTACTGCACTTCTGAAAAATAACTGGGAATCCCTCACCCATGGATATTCTGAATGACTTTTTAATACTTTCTGTCAAAGAGATATGATAATCACTGCTCTGTATGGAGTATCATATCCACCAGCTCTCTCATGCCCAGTTGCCTTTTGGCAGGTTGTTTGTAGCTCTGTTAAAATGGCCTCATGAATGTGAACTAAATTCCCTTTTCATCCATTTTCTAACTGCTTCCAGAAAGCTGGATCACCACATTTACAAGATGAAGGAATGGTAAACCGGGGTTAATCCTTCTTTCCCTCTCTGTATATGCTTTTGAATATTTTATCTGCAACCCTGAGATCAGGCGCCAAAAATTAGCCTGAACTTTATTATCTTCTAAACCACCAGTAAAACACTTCTCAGTCAGTGTACGGTGGCTTGCTGGAAACTTTTCCTGATAGTCCTTTAAAATAGATCAGATAAGGAGCCTGATCCTCTCAGAAGGGAAGAGAAACCTCGCAAGGGCTGGGGAAGGAAAAGCAGTTTCCTTCTGCCCCAAGATCCCTCTGATTTGCTGCAAACACAGTGTTTAGCTGAAGCAAAGATGTGTGGATGCAAGAGCATCCTGTGATGGCACAAAAATGCAGTTGCTGTTGTTAAGTGGGAACATGAACTCCCCAAGGGAACCACACAGCATCAGAGGGGTGGGAGTTCATCAAGCAATGGCCTGGACTGTATCCAGGGCTGCAAATGAACCCACAGTTCATGATTATCCAAAATAAGATGAATGCAAAAATGCTGTGGGGTTGTAAAACTTGCTTCTCCTGCAGCTCAGCCCTTCTGGACACGAGACTGTGAGACCTGTAGGAAAAGAGACTCTGGTAGAAGAAGCAACTCCAAGAGAAGATCCCTGCATCTCCAAATCCAACAAAAAAACATAGGCAGGGATGGGAAGGTGAGCAGATAGGTGCCTGGATGTTACAGAAGGGGAAGAAGATCAATAAAGCACTGCCAGCCTACAGAAATAAGAAGGCACACATAGCACATGATTTTATTTAACACATAAACCATCCCAGAGGTTTGCAGAAAACCCTGAAGACCTTCAGGACCTTCTGGTGGAACAAGCATAGTCCGAATTCACTGCAAGGCTTCACCTTCAGGTGCAGCAAATGAACTGATATCTCAACTTCACTATCAAATTCTCTCCCTCCTCTCCCCCAGCAGCACAGGGGGATGGGGAATGAGGGTTGTGGTCAGTCCACCCCTGCTCTCCAGAGGGAGGACTCCTCACACTCTTCCCCTGATCTGGTCTGAGGTCCCTTCCATGGAGTGCAGTCCTCCAGGAACAGGCTGCTCCAGTGTGGGTCCCCCATGAGGTCACAAGTCCCGTCAGCAAACCTGCTCCAGAGTGGGCCCCTCTCCACAGAGCCACAGCTCCTGCCAGGATCCTGCTCCAGCACAGGCTTTCCACTGGGTCACAGCAACTTTTGGGCATCTCCCTGCTCCATTTCCACTGGGTCACAGCACTGCAGGTGGATCTCTGTTCCCCCTGGGCCTCCCTGGGTGCAGGGGCACGGCTGCCTCACCATGGGCTGCACCTCGGGCTGCAGGGGAACCTCAGCTCCCAGTCCTGGGGCACCTCCTGCCCCTCCTGCTGCTCCGACCTGGGGTCTGCAGGGCTCTTCCTCTCACACGTTCTCACTCCTCTCACACATTCTCACTCCTCTCCCCCCACTACTGTTCCACGGCAGTTTTTTTCACCTTCTTAACTGTGTTATCTCACACTGGGCCATTGGTCACAGACGTTCAGCCCCCCTGTGAAATTCAGATGTTACAGAACACAGTTTCAAGGCAACAGGGAGGATTTCTCAGGGAAAACAAGGCCAGACTTGGGCAGCCCTTGGTTTACCTGGTGCTCAATGCCTGGTCTGGGACACCAAACTGCTGCTTTTCCAGTTTTCAGCTCACAGCCAGGGCAGCCTTTTTTTTTCTATGGTTTTTGCATTATAGAAATTGGATCACAAGGGTTAAGTGTTTTGTTTATGAATCCTGACAGGACTGTGCAGTGTTTCAAACATACTGTGTTATTTTTAGACAGAGAACTCTAAAATTAAACATTCGGCCTTCCTAAAAACACACCCTGCCACACTTCAATGGTTCCCATTGATGAGACACGAATACAAAATACATTTTAATTTCCTAGCACAGAACAGAAGAAAAGGAAAACGTTTCTCCCTCTAAACAGAGGGAGTGGAGTATTTTCTCAAAGTGGCAAATCTCACCTCTCAATCCTGGGGGCCCTGCTTGGTGACTCATCAGGTTTATGGGGGAAGTAGAAAAGACCCTGAAGACCTCTGCACTTGAGCTTTCAGGTGGGAGGCACAGCTTAGAGTAAAGTAGAGCCTTAACCTCAGATGTGAAAGAGGATATATATTGTAGGTTTTGAAAAGTGTTTGCTGGAATTATTTCATGATAAAATCAGGTTCTTGTCTAGCATATCAGGGGTAAAATCCTGTCTCCAGGGGAGTTGGAATTTCTGAAGGATTTATAATCCTTCAGAATTTCATCCATCATCTTGTCCTTTCTGTTTCTTCTCCAACCTTTAGGTGAACTGTGCTGTGCAATAACAACAAATCCTTTAGCTCCCTCAAAACCAGGCACCTCCAACAACAGCTTTTTATTTTCAGCTACTTAGATGGTTTAAATCCACGTAATTCTTTCAGTGCTGTAGAATTTTGGGTATCCTTGGCTTGATTGAGGCTTTCAGCCTTCCTCTGATATGTTGCAAGCACGGTCCAAGCTCAGGCACTGGAGTTTCTGCAGTTGAGGTTTGGGTCAAAAAATATGTATGGGCTTGGGAAAACAGCTCAAATGCCTCCAATTATCAGCACCTTGCACACTCCAGATGACACTGCAAATTTCCATAACTACTTTGGGAAACAGAGCCCTGCAGGACACAGGCTATCCTCAGCTGCTTCTGCCAAACAACTGAACTCCCTGTATTAGTTTCAAAATCCCATATCTTTTTATGCGTGAAATCAATTATAAAACTCTTATGTGTTCCTTGGAGACACTATTTCAGCTGATTTTTGGAAACTTAAATGGTTTCACTGGTAAGCTGTCACCTTGCTGAACAGAATATTAATAATCACTGGTGGTTTTGTTCAGATTCAGTCCCATAACTAAGATTCCAGAATAATTTAAAAGCAGGTTACATTTTTCTTGATGGAAAATTTCTTCTTGAATACCCAGAACCAGCTTGTCCCCCACACCAACCACATTCTGGTCTCCTACAATGTTGTGACAATCAGGGATCTGTAAACTATTTGCTCTTTTTAAAAGTAACAGTGATTCCAACAGACAAATGGAGCAGTGCCTACTGTGGTGGTGGAGTACCCACCCCACATCTCCTAATTACCGTACAAGTTCCAAGCAGTTTTGCCATCAGGGTGAAAAGTTCCGGAGTAAATCACTTTAGGATGACGTTCGTGAGCCCACTTTGGTTTCTGACGAGCTCCACTGAGACCAGGTATGGAACTATTTTTACAGTCTGGTTGAGAATACTTTACATGGAAATAAACTGACTTTTAAATCTCCATCTCCAGGGTGCCTTCTGGGACTATCACTTGTTTGTGCATGCACGATCCTACGCACTGGCTGATGAGTGAGTCATCCTGCCTGACACCTTATCTGCACAATACCCTGCAATCTGGAGACTGTGGTCACAGCAGAAAGTGATTTTACTACTCCTGGCTGCCCAGGCTAAAAGCTGAAGCAGAAAAAGGAGATTTTTCTGTCTTTCTGTTTGTTGTGAAAGTCCAATGCGCTTTTTTAAATCACTGATTCTGATTTGCAGTTAAAAACTAACAGGAAATAAACCTTCCTTTCCTCTGTGGATCTTCTGTTCTTTTTTTGTCTTTGAACTGCATGTCATTTATTTTGGTTAGTCAGTGTTGCTTCCCTCCAAAAGAGAAATTTGTCTTTACATACTTGAAAGGCAACACAAACTTGGTTTCACGTTCTTATCTGTGCAAGAAAAATCAAGTCCAGGTCTGCATGAACTCAAGATTAGACACAAGTGAGCAAGGCACTCCTAACCTCAGACAAGACCCATGCAAACATCTCATGTGTCAACTCTCCTGGATCACCCGGTGTAGTTTCTGGCTTGTGCAAATCCCTCTGTTTTAAAATCTGCATCTTCATCCAAGCCAACACTACCTGACCCAACCCAGCCAGCATAGTTGGGTGACAAAATGCCCACAGTTTCCCCTTGAGGCAATCCATGCCTTTTGTTATAAAACACCATCCCTTATGATCTAGAGAAAACAGATGACAAAGAACCATGAAGCCTCTAGGGAAATTGTTAAAGGGGTTGATTCCTCTCACAAATGAAACATCTCTTCTCTGTTTCTAGTCTGAATATCTCCAGAAGTTTATTATACCCTGACCTCCACCTATCACGGTGTCCTTTTCTCCGGGATAGAGGAGCTGTATTCTCCCAGGAAGGGTATTGCTGTAGAGATACTCAGAGAAATGAGACCAAGTTCTTAACTGTCATTAAGAGTAAAGCTGAAGAGAAAGCTTTTAAATATCTTGATAAGAGTTGTAACCTAAAAACCACTTCTTGCTGCTTTTTAAAAAACCCTTTACGTTTTTTTCCCCAGTATTCTCACTGAAATACAAATATGAGGCTTGAGTAAAAACAGGAGTATTTGTCCAGTTAAGGCTGCATTCAATGTAATGAGCTCAACAAGCATCCAGGTCGTGTTCTCAGCCCACTGGTGTGATTTTTGGGGTTGTCCTGTGCAGGGCTGGGATCTGGACTTGATGATCCTTGTGGGTCTCTTCCAGTTCGGCATATTCTATGATTTTATGATTCTATAATAGAACCCATCTGAAAATCCTCTCAGTATGTCAAAGCATGGCACAGCATCATGCTGCTCAGTGGTTCCTCCACCACAACCCTCTTGGAGACGTTATACTGACCCCTTTAGTGCTGCACTTTTAAACCCCTGGAGGAAGTTTTTCAGCCAGCCAGGTAGAAGCAGGAAAACGCTGATGTTTATCCCCCTTGTTGAAAAACACTGTTTCCCGCAGGAGTGGAATAAAGTCCCAAGTGCAGAAAGTATCATTTCTCCTGGGAAAAGGAGGGAAGATAAGTTGGAAGAAGGTGCAAGCTGGATCCTACTGCCTGTGAACTCTTGTTATATTTAAGGGTTCAATGACACCATGTTTGTTGATGATGTTACTGTTCTTGTCTGTCCTTGTTTAGTTAAGGGAAGCTTCCTGCCCTGATGCAGCTTGGAAAGCTGACCCGGGCTGGACAAAGAAAACGTACCCATGTTTGAAGTCCACAGTTGATCAGCCTGTTGATAGTTCACTCTCACTTCAGCTGCCCAACATCTGAAATGCTGTGATTTAAGTCAGCAGAAACATCACAATGCTGTTTCTTCACCGTGCTCTTTGTGTCATGGTTCGACACCGAGATGACTGACATGGGGATTTGGGCATAGAACCAGTCACCCAGTGGGCTGTTTCCCTTTACCTTTGCTATTGCACTGGTTTTGTCATCCCCATTTATTTTGGGTCTAATCTGCCAGACTGTTTTTATCCCAGAAACAGAAAACTATCAGTTGGATTCACAGTGAACCGTTTCCACTTTCCCTTCTTGACGGCCTGGTTCAGTCTGGAAAGGTCTCTGAGTTGGTATACTAAGATCAGGAGCCTGGTACAGTTAAAACCTTTTATTTCGCTTCTCTATTGCATTGTCTGTCTAGACAGGATCTATTTATACTTGACTGTACACCTAATTTGGACAAATAAGTTCATTTTGGTAGAAGTCAAGCCATAAATGGCACAGACATTGCCTTCCCCGATCTTTAAACCTGAGCCAGCTCACTGTGTACCTATCAAGGTTTCTGCAAATGAAGAATTTCCAAGCAAGGACGGATGGGACACTAGGAGGAGGAGGTTTAAAGTCACACAACACCTCCACTGCCTGCAAGATCACAGAGGAAAACTGATCTGAGTGTAATTAGTTTATGGAGGCTCTCAGAAACCCCTCTCTTTTCTCCTCCCCACACTCCCACCACTGTTATTAGGCTTCATTCTCTCATCAGTGCTACCTTCAGAGGAAGATAAAAGCCTGTAATGAGTCACAGCTACTTGTAATGTCCTGTATCATGGGCTGAAGTTGTTTTCACATCCATGTGATGGATTAGCAAAAGCCTAGGTTGCATGTCTTAATAAACTGCTCCCCAGAAATGCGCATCAGACCTAAAGGACCTGGGAAAAGCAAATACTCTATTTCACTGTGGCACAGGATTATTTCAGCAGATTTTATGATGTATCTGTGAACAGGAATTAGGGAATGGAGTGTGTCAGGACACATCACTGCCTCTAAGATGGGCTTGCTGGTTGTATTCACATTGCAGAGTTGAATTGATTCAGCTCACTTGGACCTGAGCTATTTCCATTTAATAGCGCAGGGAATGTTTGCCCAGGGTCTCTTCCCATTCCAAGCATTCTGTGATTCCCTGAACCATGGCAGATGCAATCTGGAGGGGGCTGCAAAACACCTATTTTCCATAATGCTATAAAACTCTGTCCAATAAATGTGGGCACATAGAGGAGGCTTCCTAATTAAATCATGCTGGGCCATGGGAGAAAGCTGCTGAGAGCAAGGCTGGTAACTCACAGGTAGGAACAGACTGAAAGGAACTCCTGCTCAGCATTCCCTGTGCATAAATCCTGGACATATTAAAAAGTTGCCTTTTGAAATTTATTTATTTTTTCCTCTCCTGGCTGTTTTTCTTCCCAAGTGTCCCCATCCCTCCAGGCTCACCAGAACCAGCTGTTGAGCAGCGTCTGTGACGATGTGCAGTTGTCAATGAAGTGATGGGAAAACATACTGGGGTTGTTTTTGCTGCCAGCTCTGTCAAAGGTGCTCAGGGCTCACTAACAGTGTGCTGCTAAGCCAGAAACAGGTCTTCTTCCTGCAGCTTCTCTTCCTCTCCTTTGCAGTGTTCCATGGCTGGTGTCCCACCCTAATGGGTGGAAAGGATCACAAGGATGTCCCAGCCTATGGTTGCCCAGTGTCCTGGACACTGGTTTTGGAGACAGAGATTAGAAGCTCAGGGTTAAGGAAGACATTCCCAGAGAGGGGAGAGCTCCAAGACACACACAACTGCTTAAAAAAAAGGTCCCAGTGCCTTTGCTCTCGGATATGAAGGAAAGGGAACATGGCTACTGCTCGTCTGCTTGTGCCTCATTTGCTATACAAAGTTATTCCACAAAAAAAGGGCATTTCCACCTCTTCATGTGGAAGCTTCATGATGGGACAGGTCCAGGAAGACCCACTAAGTGAGATGAGACTGCCAGGAAAGACATTTTTCCTGGAGATCAGCATGAGAAATTTTTTGGGTTTTCTTGTCTTATGACTGCCCTGTGAGCTTTCAAAAATTACGTAGAAATCCTCATTCTGGGCTTGAACAAAGCAGCTGATTTTATCACTTCCAGCAAATCCTAAGGAGAGCAACGAGCCTGCAAAATGCAAAACTTATTATGCACAGGAGTTCTTTTATTTTTTTTGAGTCTTTAGTTAATAAACCTTTTTCCAATGCCTCTACTCATTACCCACTCTTCATCTGCTTATCTGGAGCAAAGATTTGAGGAACTGAAGTTTGGGGATGAGGCTATAACCAGTCACCAGGTGAGGGTTGGCCTTTTCTCCCAGGTAAGAAGCAACAGAACAAAAGGACACAAACTCAAGGTGTGCCACGAGAGGATTAGATTGGATATTAGGGAAAATATTTCCACAAAAGGGTTGTCAAACTTCGGAACAGACAAACATTGTCCAGGGCAGTGCTGGAGCCACTACCTGTGGAAGCGTTCAGAAAAGAGGAACATGTGGCACTTGGGGACATGGTTTAGTGGTGGCCTTGGCAGTGCTGGGGAATGGTTGGACTCTGATTTTGGAAGTCTTTTTCAACCTCAACAAATCTATGATTGTATAACAGGCAAAGAATAGGACATTTGCTAAGGAGGTCTCCAGCTGCCCAGGAAGTTACTGCAGCAAGGCAGTTACTCCCACCTTTAAACACTCTTTTTTTAATCCCATCTTTTTTAACTTCCTGGGTATTTCGCCCCATTCCCACATGCAACTTGTGCTTGTTGACCAGAAAGCATCACCACCCAGTGGCATTCAGTCACCCCACCCTACAGACCTGGATACTGCTGGCAGGTTCCCAAGGCTGGGTTCCGAAGGTCATGCCGTTCTGAGTGCCGAGAGTCAGCTCTACAAACCCCACCAGGCCCCTCTAACCTGTTTTATTGGGGGGGACAGGGATGTGACTGCTGATCTCTTCAGGGTGCATGTCCTCGGGGAAGCGCATTCACAAGCCCGGCAAAGCATGAGGGAAGGGGGGTTGTGTAACTGCACCCTGTCCAGCCTGGCTGTGGCTCTTCCTAACCCTTGTGTTCACGCAGAAGTCTCCAATCATTACCTTTGCTGCGCTGGTTTGTTTAGTGCCGCCGTGAAAACAACGGTCATTAATAGCATTATCCAAATTAATAACATTATCCAAAGCGTGTTCTCATGCAGCTTCTGCACCCCCGTGCAACAGCTTGGAGGCCCTCCAAGAGGACTTCCTCTGGGAGCTGGCTCTGCAGCTGAGCAGCTCTCACTGCCATGAAACATTTCCTGATACACTGTGTGTTTGTTCCCTTAGGGACACCTTCCCACTTTCCCTCTGGTACCCACCCCCTTCACATGCTTCAGAGGGACCCCTTGGCATCCTCAGCCTGGCCATTTGGTGACATGCTTATGCCATGGCAGTTTGGGGAGGATGGATCCCAAATTCGTATTTATGTCACTAAATAAAAACCTTTGGCTTAGTTCTGGTGTTGTGATGAAGGTTCCTGCTGGCAGACACAACCACGTGTCCAAACACCAAATTCTGTGTTTCTGAGCCGTGTATTTGTCTCCTCACTGAAACATGGCAGTCCCATTGCTGTATTTTGCCTTCTGATGGAACAGAGAAGAGAGGCAGAGAGAGCCTGTAGGTTACCAAAAACATCAGGGGTCATGAAATAAACTTCCTCATATATACCCCAGATCTCTGTGCAGTCTGCACGGAGGCTGAATTTGGTTTTAATAATGACATGGGGATGAAGAGTGAAAGGGTGATATTGTGGGATATCATTTAAGTAGAAGGCTTTGCATGGTCAGAACATGAAAAAGCAAAGCAGTGATTCCCTGCCCTGACTGAGGAGCTGAAATCCAGATTCTGGGTGGTAACAAGGCATCTCTTCTGCTCTCCATCAGTGACAGAGGAGGGGTAGCACAATCACAGAATCAAAGAATAACCACAAGGATAATCAAGTCCGACTCCTGGCCCTGCATAGGACTATCCCAAAAATCCCACCATATGCCAGAGAGTGTTGCCCAAACTCTTTTTGAACTCTGGCAGGCTTGGTGTCTGTCCACAAGTCCTACCCCACAACACACACAACACACTCTATGGCCCCAGCACACGGTGAGCTCTTCCCCTGCACTAGGGTAAAGCAGGCTTTTATTTTTTGCCAGGTTGTTAGGGATTTTTTTTTTTGTCTTCTTGCTCTGTATTGTCAAATAAAAGCAGAAGAACACTAGAAAATTATAAAAGAATGCAATATCATTTAGGCCAAGAACTTTTCAGTATAGAGCTTAATTCCTTTGTAAAGATGAGGGAGGGGATAAGCATCCCTGAGAAAATGTTAGTTCCTGAAGAAGAATAACAGATTTCAAGAAATAACCAAAGCCAAACAAAAAGTGTGAGAAAGACCTGTTGCCATGGGAACAACGTGTATCAAACTGATGTCAAACATTGTGCAACATAATCTCACTGAGTTGTAAGACACAGTGATGGAGGAGGCTACAAAAAGAGGCTGTCAGTGTTTTACTTATACTATTTTTCATGTACCTGTTTGCCTGTGTGGTGTGCATATATCACACCCACACTCCCACCCACAGCACACAGCTGTCTCTCTGAACTTTCTTACCTGTGCTCCAGAAATTCAGGTTATGATGGGGGAGGAAGAACAAGGAGAGGAAAAGAAAATAGCTTTCAGATTTGGAACGAAAAAACCACAAAACATTGCAGCTTTTTTGGACCAGGCAGATGTTGGTCAAATGGGTCAAATTCTGTTCTCACCTCAGTTCTTCATTGCACAGTTTTCAGTAGTGCAATCCCAGGTTTGTGCCAGTGGAATTGAGATTGGAACAAGGGCATCAGTTTCTGTGTTAATGTCTTATTGTTTCATTTGTGTGCTCTGCAAGTGTCAGTGCATGGACATCAGTCAGTCTGAAGGAAGAGGGTTGGGGATGCTGTGTGAAACTGCCATGGAATCACAGTTTCCACGGTGATGGAGTGGTTTAAGAGTGGAAGGGAGCTCTGGAGGTGACCTTGTCCATCACCCCTGCCCAGGCATGGTCACCAAGAGCTCATTTCCTTGAGCCATGTCCAGACTTTATAATATCTCCAAGTATAGACCCTCCACAACATCCCTGGGGAACCTGTACCAGTGCACAGTCATCCTCACTGTAAAAAGGTGTTCCCTGACATTCAGAGGGACCCTCCTGTGTCTCAGTGCGTGCCCTTGTCCCCTGTCCTGTCACAGGGCACCACTGGGAAGAGCCTGGCTCCGACCTCTCTGCACCCTCCCTGCAGCTGTTGGTGGACATGGATGAGACCCCCGGAGCCTTCTCTTCTCCAGGCTGAGCTGTCCCAGCTCCCTCAGCCTTTCCTTGGAGCAGAGGTGCTCCAGTGCCTTCATCAGCTTTGTGGCTCCTCACAGGACTACAGCCCACGTCTTCCTTGTACTTGTCCCAGAACTGGATGCAGCGCTCCAGGAAGGATCACCCACCTCCCTCGTCCTGCTGGTGATGCTTTGTCTAATGCAGACCAGGACACTACTGGTCTCTTTTGTCACAAGGACATGTTGCTGGATCATGGTCACCTTGATGTCACGAGTATCCCCAGGCCCTTTCCTGCCAAGCTGCTTCCCGGCTGGGTGGCCCCAGCACAAACCTGTGCCCGGGGTGCACAAGGCTGACCGTCCCCAGGTGCCTGAGTATTCAGTGAGGTGACAGAGAAAGACACTTGTCTTCATCCCCTCATGTTGCAAAAGGAGAAACACAAGCTGGTGATGCACTTCTGTGCTTGTAGATACGATGGGCCCCGGGAGCTGCTCAGAGGACAGAGCTGAGGCTTGTGAATTACTAACATTAGTATTTCTGCTGTTGCCAGAGGAAGCACCTGCATCCCCCAATGGCACCTTGCAAAGCCAAGAAGAGACACCTTGATTTGCAGCAAAGCTAGGAGAAGAGAAAGCTTCATCCCTGAGGGCTGGAGTGGATTTGGAGGCAGGCAGCAGCTTTAGCAACCAGCAGTTATTTTTATGAATAAAACAAAAATGTTTTTTTCCCATTTGTCCCACAGCAACCTCCACGGATCTTGCACTTTTTGACTTTCTGTTTCCATCCTAACCAGGCAGAGAGATGCAAGCACATATATCCATCTCTACACAGTCTTTCTAAGTTCCTCTGATATTCCCTTTCCAATTTTCTGAGAGCACTCCAAGGGTTCATGAACGCAAACCCTCGGCTCCAATGAGCTGCGGCCTCACTATCCCAGGAGTGTTATCCTAAACCTGCCATATCCTCTTGCCTCACCTTTGCTGTGCTCCCAGACACATTCCTCCTTGTTTATACATCCCATCCGCTGCCTTGTTCCCCTTCCATCAGATCTCACCCTGTGGAGCCTGGTAAACCTGGCCAGCTTAGAGTCACAGAACCACAGAATCACTGAGCTTGGAAAAGCCCTCCGAGATCACCAAGTCCAGCTGTCAACCCAGCTCCACCACTACAGTCACCGCTAAACCATGTCCTCAAGTGCCATATCCACATGTTTTTTTTAAAGCTTACGGGGATGGTAACTCCACCACTTCCCTGGGCACTTCCTCAGACTCGTTGTGGTTCATCCTGTCCCACTCATGTCCTTGCATGGACCGTTCCCCTTCCACAAGCTGTGCCATCCTCCATCCCCCACACTACTCCCTGGCTGGCAAAGTATCCCAGTTCACCTCAAACACAAAGTACTAAGAGGCCTCTGCAAAGACCAGCCACTGAAATCACATCACAAAGCCATGAAAGAAAATGTGGGTGGGTGGTGGTGCTAATCTATGAAGATAAGGACAAAAAAAATTGTAGCTGCTGTAAATCTGAGTAGCCTCCTTATTCCAGGTGAGCCTTTGGTTCCTTACACGTCTGCAGGTAAAGCACTGTGCTCCTTCTGAGTGTACAAAACCTCCTTGGTGACCTCAACTCACTACCAGTTCTGGGGCATAAACCTGAACTGCAGCCCTGTGTATAATTATTCAGATGGGTCGTTCATTGCTGAAGCAGGATTTTGTTCTACACCAAACTGAATGCTTTTTTTTTTTTTTTTTTAATCCTTTGTTCCATGTTTCAGTTGAACAAACTTTGCCAAAGACAACAATGCCGCTGGGTAAAATAAGTTTGTTTTGGATTTCTACTCAGGAGTAGTGACACCAATTTTCTGCAATCAAAACTGTTTACAGGAAGCACCTGATTTCAGTGAATTGCCTGTTTTTAAAACAGAAAAATTGTGAGAAAACATGAGGAAAACTGTGTGATATTACACATTCTATCTTTGACACTTTCACAAGAGAAAATGGTGTTTTCTCGTATACAGCAAACTTTCATGATAAAAGAGCTGCTGCTTCATACAAGTATCTACTTTCAAAGGTTGAAACAAGGATCAACAGAGCCATCTTTCCTCCTCTTTCACAGATGGCCTGTGATTTGTAAAGTCAATTTGCAGCTTTGAACTCGAGAGTTGCACCAGTAAATCCCTGGCAGACCCAGTCAACATCCAGCTCTGCTAGCAACCTTTCTCTGAAATGAAAACAAGACTCGCTGTAGTATTTTGTTCTTCCATCTAGATCTCGGGATTTTGCTGGATTGAGGGTTTTTTTGTTGTTTTCTTCTCCGGAGTTCCTAACCCCGGGGGTGGCTGCGTTTCTGCACCGTTTACAGCTTGGAAAATACTTTGGGATCATTCGAGCTGGTACGTGGTGGGTTTGGGTGGCAGGGCTGGACGAGCACCTGATCCCAGCTGATGGTTGAGAGTTCTGCAAGACACAGGGAAATGGGGGGCTCGGGGGAGTTTTAACCTTCTGATGAGGTGCTTCAACGTGTAGAAGGACAAGTGGTCCGGTTCCTTTACAGACATCTTCTAGGAGACACCAGTTCTAAGAGCTGTAAATGCACATTTTCCTGAAGCTGGGGTTTATGCCGTGTTTTCATTATGCACCTGCTGAGCTTCACGTGAGGCAAAAGGAGACAGAGCCCATTGCACCTTCTAATGTTTAATATGAAGCTGCTGGGAAACAGGGAAGAGCAAAGAGTACCAGTTTCTCCTCTTCTTGTGTCTGCTTTGTTCTTGTACCTGCTGGAAACTCTGGAGAAGCCAGCCCTGAATACTTCAATGGCTGGAATCACAGAAAGGATGGGTGGAACTTTCTTGTTTTGTTTATTTGTGTTGTTTTTTTTTTTCTTCTTTTTCTCTTTGGAAACAAGCTGAAACGATGAGCCATTATTTGGAGCTGGCCCTTTGCCGAGCCGGAGTTTCAGAACTCAAAACATCCTGGAGGTTAAACTCAGAAGAGAGTAAATCTTGTGCTTTCACTCAAACAACACTGGTGCTGTTGCCTGGCTTTGTGGCTTCCAAGAAGAAAAAAGGAAAAATAAAGGAGGGAAAGTGGGGCTGTTCTAGTCTGGATTGCTCCACGGTTCAGTGGAGTCAGCAAGATCATATTGAAGTGAAGTCCTTCCCTTCCTCCCCAGCTTTAAAAACAGCACAGTCTCAAGGAGAATGAGATGGGTCTTCATGATTTGGAGTTTTAAAAATGAGGTTTTAAGTGACTCCAAGAGGAAACTGGAGGACTTTTAGAACGCCAACAATGTCCGGGCTGTTTTTGGATATTAAAGTCTCAAGCGAGTTTGGTGAAGAACCCATGAATGGCAGTAAAGATTGGAATAGGTGAATAGAAATAGAAGAAAAAGGTGACATTTAAGCCCTTTTGAACATACTCCTCTTGTTTAATCCAGTGTTTCTCTCCAAGCTTGAACCTGGCAACAGCAGTGGTACTAAAATATGGGCAACTCTGCTGCCTAACAGGGGTGTTCTTGCCCTTCATTCTGGAATTTGATGAGTCAGACCACAGGGAAACTCCCTGTAGGCCTGACATAGCCCTTGCCACATCTGATCCAATGAATTTTCAAGTAGGAATAAGATAAATTAATTGTATGGATGGAGAAACCCCAATTTGGGATGGGGGGCATTACAAGCTTTACCACAAACACCATCTGTGGTTGTGGTGATATCATGTGGTGTCTGCCCTTCAGCTCCTGATAAATATTTAGGTGTGGATTTACTGCAGAAGATTAAGCTGATAAGAAGATTTTAGGCCACTGGCCAGCTGCTTTTTCTGATGTTGCTCCAGACATTCCAGCTCAGTTTCCATGCAGTCCCTCTGCCTCAGATCCAGGCAGACAGTTTTCTTCCCTCTTGCTAACAGGACTCTGAGATCTGAGGGGCATCACAAAATATGTTCTGTATCCTACAGAGCTTCACTTCAGCAAACTATTCAAGTCTGAAGAATAGATGAACTGGATTTGGTGTTGAAACAGATTCTGGAAAGCACCGAGTGGCCTGACAAGCACCTCTTGCATCATAAATGCATCCTGAAAGCAAAGGATTTTTTTTCTAAGCAGATTGTGTGTCTCCTCTCTCTAACTCTGCACATTTTGCTGGTATTCACAGATGGGAAGAGTAGTAGTGACCATGGATGGGAGGAGTTTTGGTTTCAGAACTGAGAGAGGGATGTGACGATTTTTTGTAAATTACTGAACTCTGGTAGTAAAATAACATAATGAAACCATGCCTGGGTTCCCAGAGTGACATGTAAAATTGGCACTGCAAGGAGATGACATGCTAGACAGAGTAATGTTTGGAGTCTTCATTTTGATGAATGTATTTAATCAAACATTATGGATATATAAAAACATCATCAACTGGACTAAAAATACTCAGTGAACAAAGAGCCACAGAAAATAATGGGGTTTGTTGTTTCCCTTTGTTTACTCCAAGAGAAATTGGAAGTCTTCCATGTGTTTGGATTAGTGAAAGCAGAGAACCACTAGTCTTGACTTACCAGTGGTTTCCAGCTGCGGTCCATGGACCTCTCTGGTGGGTGTGGGAAAGATCCTTGCCCATTGTTAGTCAGCTGAAATTCATAACACAGATGCCTCCAACTCCACTAATGCGATTTCACAGCTGCCAAGATGAAGAGGGTTGGAAATCACAAGGTCCAGATGCTCAGCTGGTGCAGGCTGATAGTGCTCCATCCCTACGTCAGCAGACTTGGCTGCGTCTCCTTGGCTGTATCAGGAAAGGTCTCATCATTTGCCTCCTTGCAGTTCTTTGTGCTCAGGGCTGCTCAACACGACGTGTTTAATCAAGGAGCCACATCTGCCGGGCAGACAAGTCTCCACTGCACAGCTGTGGAGCATCTGAGGTCAATGTTACCTGAGCAATGGTCAACAAATCAGGGGATCAAGTTGCCAGTCCTTATTCCCTTAGCACCAGGGAAGTCCATAGCTTTGTGCACATTTCAGTTTTCATGGATCCAAAGGGTTGAAAAGGGGGGCACAAAGCCAGATGCTCTGCCTTCTTTCTTTTTTTTTACTTTTATTGTACAAAGCGCCTGTGGGAGAGGGAAGCTGGAGAGTGTTTGAGGATTTCTCCCTCAGGCTAACACAAACTAAACAAGTGAACAACCTTGTTCTGAACCAGCCAGACTACAGTGCCTCTGGCACATTGCATCATTGATTCTGCCATGGGGCTTCCACGCTGGAAAAATGGATTTTAGGGAAATAATGTTTTGGGAGAACCTTATTTTTTCCCAGAAAATTTGTTTCTGGTAAAGAAAATCCCTTCTTGGGGATATTCTACAGAGCCCACTGTAGGCAGTTAAGAAATGCAGGTAGTGGTTTCCATGTTGTTTGTGGAAGAAAATTATTCCTCGAAAACTGGGAGTTTGGGAAGATCATAGTCTGATTCGTCTGCTCTGAATCAACACCTGCAGCCCTTTAATCCCCTTCCACTGGCCAAAGGAAATTGGTCTCCTAATTATGAACTTAGCATGAAGTGACACACAGGTATTGGAGTGGCACAAAATACAAGAGGATCTCCAGTCCTGTGTACAACTGGTTTCATCCTCTGAAACGTGAAGTGATAGGAAAGAAAAATGGTCAAAGCACAAAGTTTTGAAGCGAGAAAAGATCGTGGCCCAAGCGGGTTGTAAATTGGATGAGCAGTGCTCACCTCACCTCACTGTGCCTTGGGTGAGGACGTCACTACGGGATCGGTTCCTGCTCCAACATCCACTTTAGTTCAGGATGGATCTGCCCGGTACCAACTGGCATCCAAATTACCTTCCTCACCTCCTCTGGGATTAGTGAATAGGGTCAAATTCTTCCAAAAAATTCTCCTTGCACTGCAAACAATACCACAGTCACCTTGGGCAAAAGACTCCCTGGAAGATTTGCTGCCCAGAAGGTTCAGGGACAGCCAGGATAGAGTGGAAATGGCTTGGGAATAGTGTGATATCAAATCAGGCAGCACATGGTTGTGTTCAGAGAGGAGATCGTGAGCAAACCCCAGCCCTCCAACCTGATATACCAGAGACCCACCCAAACTGGCTACCGCCCCCAGGAAGATGTAGAAATTATGTAGGATGACTGGAACTTTGGGACCTAATTGAATCAAAAGGGTTGTCCAGCCCTGGCACAGCTGCCCAGGGCAGGGGTGGAGTCCCCATCCTTGAAGGGATATAAAAGCCTTGTGAATGTGACACCTGGGGACACGGGTTAGCGCTGGCCTTGGCAGTGCTGGGGGAATTGTTGGACTCCATCATCTGGGGGGACTTTTCCAACCTCAGTTATTCCATAATTCTCTGATCCTATCAGAAGATCCATGAAGGCTGCCCCGCTCAGACAGCTCACCTACTCACCAACTCGAAGTTGTCTCACAAAGGAGAGGGGTCCCAGGCATCAAAGGCTCTATCCTGAGGGGTCCCAAGCATCAAAGGCTCCACCCCACCTCACAGGCAGCTCTCAGCAGACTCACTGGAGCCCAGCTTTTAGGGCAACTTCTCATCTTACCCTTTGTCTGTCCATGGGATTAGATGAGGATGGTGCCTCTGGCTCATTTCTGCATTACCTGTAGGTGAAGGTCCTGCTTTCTTCTCACAGTGCAAACCGTGACTACTCATCAATTTTGCAGCTTGTCATTGTCAGCACACCATCCATTTGCGTGTCAGAGGAAGTATCCCCAACACAAAATCTGTATCCAAGCCAGCACTTGGTGCTGGTTCCTCTGAAAGGGAGTTGTCATATTTGTATCCAGACAGAGCAGAAAATGCCACGCTGCCAAAAAAAAAAGCAGCTCCAGATTGCAATTCCTTTTGCATCCAAAGCTTTGGCGGATTGCTAAACAAAAATTACAACTTGTGGGTGGGCAAAGTCGGTAAAAGCTGATTCTGGTTTGGTTTGGGCTCAAAAAAATAACATAAAGCACCACGGAGACAGAAGAACCAGGAGTAAAGGGAGGCAGGGAAAGCATCTCTCATCATCCTGAGAGCTCCTCATGGGAGCAGGAATCTTTTTTGCCACAAACCCCCATGTCACCTAACACAGAACCATCACTGTGAGGAGCTTTTCTCTGCTTTAAGGGGATGTTAAGAGAAAAGCTGGGAGTGGGCAACTGTCTCTCTTCCAGTTCTGAGAATCCCTTCCCTATCACACACTCAGGCTCCAGCTTCTTACAGTGCTTTTGGTTCTTTCCTGAAGCCATACCAACGGCACAGCACTGCCTCAAAATGACCCAAACTGTTCCCAGATCTAATCCCACAAGCCTCTAGAGTAATTTGTCAGGAAGGACTGTGCTATGAAGACCTTTCAGCCTACTTGGACAAAAGGAAGCAAGGAAGCCTGGGCATACAGCAAGTCAGCTGAACAACCCCAATGATTTCCTCCTTAATTGGTGCTCCTTGCCCTGTGGAGCTCAATTCATCAAACTGAGCCCCTCTTGTCAGGGTGGACAACTCATCCCCAGCTGATGGGAACAGTTACACCCACCAGATACAACAGGAATAGCCTCGGTCTTTGATTTTCATTCCAAGTTGGTGTCAGCGTATAAATAATGAAATCTGCACTCAGATTTAATTATTGCTAATTAAGTGAGACTGTGCAATAAGTCCGCCTTGCCAGATCCTTATCTAAGAGCAGGGTTTGCATGCCCTGATGTTGGCCAGATGTTTTCTGCCGTGCATTGAAGAAAATAAATAGTCAAATACTTCTCCATCTACTGGAAGTGTGTGTTTTCTCCACATCTGTTGAAAAGATTAATGGGTCCTCTTGAACTTGTTTTACAGCAACTCAGATTTGTAAATGACAAACATTCCTTTTTCTCCCCCCAAAATACGTAAAAAACTAAAAAAAAAAAATATACTGTTGAGTTTTTAGAAGTAGCAAAACTAACCAGCATAGAAGAGGAAACCTGCCTAAAAGTGAAATTTAACCTCAAAAGGGAACTTATAACAAGCAAAAAGTTTTATCCTAAGGTTTCCCAGGTTAATCTGTAATTTGATGTTTTCAGCACTGCCATTTGAAAAATGCAGAGGTAGAGCAGGACTGTAAAACCCTCCTCCAGCCGGGAGGACAGTGGGAAAACGTGTGCATCATTTCCCTTCTCCAGGCACTCTGCTCCTCCACTCAGCCAGGGCGTCAGTCACCCACACTTGGATTCCAGCACTTCTTCAAACCCTCTGTCACCAAACCCTGCCCAGCAAATTAAACTGTTACTGCTGGGCTTGCTGGTGTCCCAGACCTGACCCACCCTCCAAGGGCATCGCCCTGGGCTGTTTAGTTGTCCTCAAGTTCCTCTCAGCAGTGACTCCCAGTGGACCTCAGTCAGATGAAGATGGAGCAAGAGGGAACCACTGAGGAGGAGCAGCTGTTAGTTATTTAAATTTTCACATGATTTGTCATTTTTGGCCCATGAAATTGTTGCCCTTTTAGCTGTGTGCCACATTTAGCTGCGTGGTCTCTGAGTCTTCGTTCATTCTCTTGTGCTGTTCTAAATGGGAAGAGGGTTCAAGGAGCTCATATTAAGGATTAAATTCTCTTTCTTTTTTTTCTTTTTTCTCTTTTTTTTTTTTCTTTTTTAAATATTCCAGAGATGATTAGGTGACCTTTAAGGTCTCTTCCAACCTAAACTTTTCTATAATTCTGTGAGTTTATGATAATAGCCAAGGCAGGGAGCAAGCAGGCACAGCAATATGGACATCTCCCACCCCTGTGTTTGGACACAGAGAGAAGTAAAGAATTCTGGAATTAAGCCCAGGCTGGTGGAAAAGGATCTGATGAGAATCAACAATAACTTCAGGAAGACAGGCCGGAAGCTGGAGGCACTTTGTAAATGTGAGGCTAAATTAGGAACTGTGATTTTATGACCAAATCAGACAGAATCTGTCTCTCATTTTGATACATCTGCCTGGCTGGGTCTTTTTTAGGGTTTTTTTTCATGCTCTTTTAAGAAGGCACCCCTGAGGTCATGGGGGGATGTAGCCAGCCAGGCACAGGTACAACTCCATCCTGTACTGGGGGGAGGAGGAAGAGCCTCTGGTCTGCATCTGTCAGACCAACACATCCCACTAAGCAGAAAACAGAAAATATTGAAAGGGAAACATGCCCCCTGTTTCTCTGACAGAGAGCAGAACTGCTCAGCTGTGTGGTAGTCGGTGCTTTCTGTTGGAATAGGTTGTTTGTGGCAGTTTGGCACAACGCTGGAGACCACACAAATCCTTGTTCTCCATATTTGCAGTGTTGTGTTCAGTTTAGTTTCTTTTAACTAGATAAAAGACAGCCATGGACTTGAGTCAGCTGGGAACAGGGCCTAAAAGCCTGTCTCAAATCCTAAACATGCTGCTGAGAGCTGAGATGAAGCTGAGTAATCTTGGACAATAAGGATGTGGAATTGGGGGCACTTAGGTCTGTTCCAGACTCAGCAGGTGAGTCTGGGCGAGAATCGTCCATTTGCATGCCACAAGTTAGTCACCCTCAGACGGCTTTAACCATCCAGGAAGAGCTATACAGACATAGGAGAGGGTGATGCATCTCCTCCTAAACCAGGTTATCACCAGTCTGTCAGGAGAATTTTCCCCTGGAGGCACCAGTTTCTCATTTTTCACTCGAATGGAAGGTCACAGTAACTGGCTTAGAGTGAGACTTCTCATTTTAGTTTTCTGCATGTTAAGGGAGATGAATACTCCCATGTATCCTCTCCTTGGTGCCATATCTGTAAAATGAGAATAGTGTAAAATGAGAATAATGACTCTGGGCAACTCATGGAGCCTTCAGCAGTGAGTGGTTGAAAGCACTAAGAGACCCTCATGGGACATCATGAAATTCTCGGTAATGAAGTGTCTTGGTAATTAGGATGTCACCCCAGCTTTCATCAAGGCAGATGAATCTTTGCTCACTAGATTAGACCTCAGCAGCAGCTTTGAAAATCAAGATACCCAGGACTGCAGTGAGCATGTCCTCCTCTAATTATGCCCTTGATTTAGGAGCTCACTCGGTTTGTCCTTGTCGGGACATCATCCCTTGAACTGGTGGAGAACAACTGCAGCAGCCCATCTGCCCCTTCAGCAGTCTTCTCACCAACCCTATTGCTGACAGAGGTATCTGCCCCTCTAATGAAGAGCAGTGCTTTTGGTGTATTATTTGGTGAATTCTGACTGGGAAGGGGAGTGGACAGTGCAGCTGGCAGGACCTGCTGAGCGTGAGCTGAGTTGCAGTGGGATGAGGAGGCAGCAGCCCTGCTCTTGGCCAGACATGTCTTGCTTCAGCTGCCCTCAAACTGAGCGTAGGCTTAGATTGGATATTAGGAAGAGATTCTTCCCTGTAAGGGTGGGGAGGCCCTGGCACAGGTTGCCCAGAGAAGTTGTGGCTGCCCCTGGATCCCTGGAAGTGTCCAAGGCCAGTCTGGACAGGGCTTGGAGCAGCCTGGCATAGTGGAAGGTGTCCCTGGCCATGACAAGGGGTGGAACTGAATGGTCTTTAAGGTCCCCTCCAACCCAAACCAATCTATGATTCTCTGCCCACAACAACCTGCAAGGTGACTTCACGGACGTGTTCCCCTGGAGGATGCAGCTGCAAGCTTTCTGACTTCAGAGGGGTTGTTGTTTATGCTGTTGTCAATACAGAGAGGCAGGGATGGTGTGGATGAAGCCCAAGGGAAACCCTCTGCTAATATCCTACCCTGAAACGACAGGAAGGTCACAGCAAGTTCCCTGCATCTGCCAGAGTCAACCCCCCTTTCCCATCCCTCCCCCTGCTCTGGGGACGGACACACCACCAATGCCAGAGTCAAGCTCGCCCCAGGGTTCATCAAAATGCTTCTGAAGAACAAATTTTCTGCTGCAAGGAGCCAGATTGCACAAACAGGCAGATGTTTTACAAGCAAATGTCCCAAGGAAGACCGAAATCCCAAGACGCATTTTTTTTCGTAGCTCACATCTCAGCCCCTGTCAGGATGCTCAGATCACTCACTGGAGACAAAATCTATAGAAACAACCAGCAGAGACAATGAGAGGTGGAAATTTCCAAACGATGTCTTCCCTCGTGGTAAGAGATGGGGTTTGTTTACAGGGTGCAGCGGGGTTCTGAAATCCCAGCAGAGACTGGGGCCTTGATACCTACAGAGACGAGGAAAGTCTGCTCCTAATCTGAGAACAGGTAGATAAAATATTGTCATCCAGAAGAGCATTTATACTGAACCATCTCTTCCTTGTCACCTCCCACCCGAAGAATCATCTGTCAATAAGTCTCTGTAATAGTCCAAGAGGCTGAAATACTTTTCAAGTCTCCAGGGATTACCTCCAGATTGGGCTTTGCAGCATTTCCTGACATCCAGGAAATCAAGGCTGGAATAAATGGCTAAGGGCTTCTCCTAAAGACCTCTAAGATCCTTGTAAAGGCACAGTTCTCCTCT
Organism: Oxyruncus cristatus; assembly: GCA_013399855.1. Classification (NCBI taxonomy): domain Eukaryota; kingdom Metazoa; phylum Chordata; class Aves; order Passeriformes; family Cotingidae; genus Oxyruncus; species Oxyruncus cristatus. Next base: position 99,225 of record VXAY01002188.1, on the reverse strand, counting down.
CTCATCATCCACAGAAGTGGGACAAGTAATCTTACAGTCTGCTCCAGCAGACAGATCAACCACAGGAATACAGATGTGCCAGGGTGCTGTGTTCACCCCTCCTCTTCTCCTGGGAAACTGTTCAGGTTTGTGTATACAACATAAATACAATCACAAAATTAGCATTTTGGTTGTTTGCACGTATGTTTGCAGTGCAGTTATGTGAATTCCCTCAGTTCCTCAGTCCAATGAGTCAAACAGAGTTGATTTTCCCACCATCTGCATGGAATATCTGCAGGAGAAGTGCAGTCATGTCACACAGATGTAGACCCATGGACCTCTCACAACAGAGGTTTTTCTTTTCCAGCACGAGTCAGAAAATTCTACTGTGCAGTCCCCTTTCAGGCCTCCTTTTCCCCAAATGCATTTAGGACACAGCTCCTTATTTGGGGCTGGTTTTGCACTTTGGAGCATCCTGGCTCTGAGTAGTGCCACCTTAGCACCTCTCATGCTGATGGATGTCAGTATTGAGAACTCCAGTGAACCTGTTACAGTGGATTTTGATTCTTCTGTCCTGTGACAACCTCAGTCACAGGACAGGGTTACATGTGTTAAGGGAAAAGGCTTGCGTGTGTTAAAGTTAGAAATGATCCTGTCCGTATTTGCAGGTGCTTCAAATCTTCCTGATGTTGTAGCATCCAAAACTGCACATGGTACTGTGCCAGGGGAGGTTTAGGTTGGATATCAGGAAAACTTTCTTCACCCAGAGTGTGGCTGGAACAGGCTCCCCAGAGAAATGGTCACAGCACCAACCCTTCCAGAGTTCAAGAAGTGTTTGGACAACACTCTCAGGCACATTGTGGGATTCTTGGGGCTTTTCTGTGCAGGGCCATCAGTTGGGCTTCAATGACCCTTGTAGGTCCTTTCCAATTCAGGATATTCTATGATTCTAATGATCTTTCTTCTGCAGAAGTTCTCCACTTCTGCCCTCTCCATGGGTTTCTTAGTTCTTCAACTCCTGTGCATTTCTTTTTGCACCTGGTGCTCCCCATCCCTCCAGAAAAAGCCTCTCCCATGTCTTCAGGCAGCAGAAATTGCAAAAAATATTTTATTCAGCCTCTGAAGGGACTGGCAAAAATTGTGTCTGACAAAGACAGCTTCATGAACAGGGTCAGGGACCAGCTGCACCCAAGGAGCTGGCCCTGGAGCAGGTTCATTTCAGCAGAGGTGAATGTGAGCTGCCGTCCCAGTGGCGTGGGCCTGATGCAAAGGGCCGCGTGAGACCTTGGTGAGTCACCCTGGGTGTATTCAGTCACCCATGATCTAATCTCCTGAAACCATTGCCTAAACAAAACTAGTTTTCATTTCGCTTCGTGTAACACGATTCAATAATGTCCCCGGACCACGGGTTGGCTGAGGATCAACTCCCCTGGATTTTGGAATGGACCTTGGATGGCAGTCCTGGGCCTGTCTGTCAACCTGTTGTCTTTCCAAACAAGCCTGGGATAGGCATCCCAGCCAAGCAATCAAGTGCCCAGTTAGTGGGGCGAGACTGCCTGGAGCCTTACATGAAATATGCTTGGGAGGAGTCCGAAGCTCGAAGCCAAGGCTGCTTAGGGATTAAAAAGGTCCTATTTTGGGTGCTCTTGCTGAACATTCCTCTCGAAGGAATTTCCTCCTCGTAGGAGGGAACGTGAAATGGTCAGACACCATTACACTGACAATTTTATATTTTGATTTTGGGTGTCGTCTGTATATAACCAGAAATCTGTGTGGCAGGTCAGGTGGGGAGGAATGACCTAAGGCTGACTCCCAACCACATCATCCCTGTGCATTTTCTTGCTTAAGAAAAGGGGGTCTCACATCCTTGAAAGGCTGGGATGGAGCTTTTTGTTCTTCTTTTCTGAGCCTGTTACCAGAACTTCCTTACAGGTTTTCATAAATGATCTGTAAAGTGGAAAAAAGAGAAAGAGAGAAAGAAAAGGAAAGGAGAAAGAAGAAAAGGAAAGGAGAAAGAAGAAAAGAAGGAAAAAGTGAAGGAAGGAAAAATGAAGGCAAGGAAAAAGGCAAGTAAGAAGGAATGAAAGAAGAAAAGAAAGAAGAAGGAAGGAAAAAGAGAGAGAGAAAGAAAGAAAGGGAGAGAAAGAAAGAGAGAGAAAGAGAGAGAGAAAGGAAGAGAAGGAGAAAGAGAGAAAGGGAGAAAGGGAAAAAGAGAGAAAAGAGAAGGAGAGAAAGGAAGAAAGAGAAAGAAGGAGAGAAAGAAAAGAAAGAAAAGAGAGAAAGAAGGAGAGAAAGAGAGAGAGAAAAAGAGAAAGAAAAAGAAAGAGAGAAAGA
>VXAY01002188.1:61428-96731 GCA_013399855.1 Oxyruncus cristatus | reverse complement strand
GAAAGAAAGAAAGAAAGAAAGAAAGAAAGAAAGAAAGAAAGAAAGAAAGAAAGAAAGAAAGAAAGAAAGAAAGAAAGAAAGAAAGAAAGAAAGAAAGAAAGAAGAAAGAAAGGAGAAAAAAAGAAAGGAGAAAGAAAGAAAAGAAAGAAAAGAAAGAAAAGAAAGAAAAGAAGGAGAAAAAAAAAAGGAAGAAAGAAAAAAGGAAGAAAGAAAAAGAAAAGGAAAAGGAAAATAAGGGGGGAAAGAAGACTTCCAAACCTCCAGGACAACAGCAGCTCCTACTGCTGCAGGTCATTATCCTCCTGGGCTCATCAGTCTTTTCTGAAAGTTAAACTGTGTGTGGTTTAGGTTTCACACAGCAGCTTTAGCAGCATCACACCAGAGTGGCTAAGTAACCATGAGACCTTTGCAAAGCCCTAGCTATTTCACTTTTTATAATAAGTAAAATAAGACCAGTCTGAGAGCTTCTTGCCCCAAAGCAGATCAGGTATATACTTTTCCCAATATTAGTCTTCCACAGACTGAAGCTGTGCGAGGAAACATTAAAAATTAGACTGTTTGGTCAACAATAGGCAGGTTTCTGTCTCTGCTTAGTTTATTAGTGGAGAAGCAGCACCAGGTTGGTGTGAGACTTTCTGAGTTGCTCTATGAAAACTAAAACAACCAGCCCTTTTTTGTCAATAAACTGGCTTGTGAGGTTTGAGTTACCAACACAGCCATCGACCGAGCACAGATGGTTTCCCTAATCCTCTGCCTTCCCAGTCCACACCAGCAAAGTGAAGGCAATGGAACTTATCTTCTTCCCTTCGCCTCTGGATGTCTCAGGCTTTTAATACTGCAGAGCACAGCAGGGTAATAGAAGCAGCACCACAGTCAGAAGTATCACGTCCTGCCAAAGCTCCCCTGTGCTGCACAGGTCGGGTTTGGTTTATGGTACCTTTCCATTTGCGGCTCCCTGTGGGAGTCCTTCCACATCTCTGGGATGGATATAATTGACTCTTCTTACTTGGTGATCAATAAAAGCCCTGAGATTTGCCTCTTTTTGGACTTTCATCATTCCCTTTCATCAGCCCGTTCCCTCCCTGTGTTCTCATTGGCCTTTGCTGAAACTTTTAGCCCCAAATCATTCCCCAAGTGTGGAAAGCCTTTGTGTAATCACCTTTTTTGCCTCTCTTGGCTGCCCAGCTTCTCCATGTCCTTCCTCCTTCTCTTTTCTCACATGGAGGCAAAGAAGCTTTTGCTCCTTGTTCCTCATCCTCTGAGGAAGATCTGATTCCCCTGACACCTCATGCTACTCACCCTGGGTTCCTGTGCCATTTGCTGCAATTCCAGATTTCTATGGAAAAGGACCAGAAAAACCACAAAACCTTGTCTTGCATGTCCATAATGTCAAAATAAACTATGTATTAACCATTTACTGCTCCTTGAGGCTGTAAAGAGCCAGACTTGCCCCCCTAACCAGGCACAGAGACCTTTTCCATGTCTTTTTATAACTTCCTACTCTGCAATTCAGTGTCGCTGCTTAATATGCTCAAAATTGCACCTTTTTTTTTTCCCTCACAGAAGAAAAGGCTAAATGGTCAGATCCCATTCTGTTACTCACTTTGAATAGGAAATTGCTCCTTAAGCAGCCTCCTCCATGCAATCAGGGCTGAAAGGAAGAGGCACTCTCCCCAAGGGTCTATCACGTGGAGAAATGAAACTCCACACGGGAATACCTTTCCTGTCTTGCCAGGCTTTGGGGAGCAGGTTGATCTCTGGCAACCACACAAGGTTCCTGGAGGATTGCAGAGGTAGAAAAGTGGCAAAACAGCATCAGGGGGTGTTTTTCTCCGGGAATCCAGTGTTCCTGACTCCCTGATGGAGCCGGATGGGTTGGTGATCACCCAAGCAGCTCCACATCCACTGTCGTGCTGCGTGCTGGTGTCCAAGGTTTCGGCCTTGTTTCCCATGGATGTTGTGCATCCCTCCTCCAAACTGCTTGACATCCTGATTAACACAGATAGTCACTCTGTAAATACCCTTATGGCAGTCCATACCTCCGGGTGTGCTAGAGGCTGAAGGCTCTCCATAAACGCGGATGTCCTCAGTGCTGGCTTGGAGAAAGAGACCATCAGAGTTACTTCAGAATGCTCAAGTCCTTTTTTATTGTAACAGAACTGCTCTTATTACACCAGAAATTAATTCATTGGTTTTAAAACAGTGATACTCCAACCCACAGCCCAGTCTTGGGCACAGTCCTGGGCCCAGGCTGGGCATAGAACCAGTAATCCCATCCCCAGGAGTTGGAGTGCTTCCCAACCAAGCACACCCGAAACAGCAGTAGATTTTCAGCCCTGCCTTTCCACAGTTTTTTTCTTTCTTGTGAAGATCAAGCACTCTCAAATCCACTGATGACATGAAAACAAAGGAGCAGCAAAACACCAGCAGTAAAATGGCCAATCTGTAAAATGACCAAGAGGGTGTAGCACAGACCACTCAGGTTCAACACAAGTCAAATAGAGGAACAGGAAACCAACACAGACAGGTGGACTCACTATTGCTGGAAGTGTTCAGAAATGTGTGGATGTGGCTCTTGGGGACAAGGGCTAGTGGTGGCTTTGGCAGTGCTGGGGGAATGGTTGGATTTGATGATCTCAGAGGGCTTTTCCAACCTTAATGATTCCGTGATTCTATGTAGTCAGGCACGCAATGCATCAGGGGTTTTGCCACGGGCAGAGGGCTTGTAAGTGTTGTCATCAGAGACCACAGTCCCTTACTGATCTGCTGAAACATCCCAGAAATAACCCCATTTTTTCCTATGTGAATTGTCATTTTTGAAGACTTTCGTGCTGTTAGAACTCTTTTAGTAGCACTCTGCATGTCCTGAAAAACTGAGCCTACAAAAAAAAAAACCAAAAACAACTGAAAACAAACTAGTGACAACTCAGTGTATGGGTTGTGGGACTGACTATGGTGTGATGCTCTTTGTAGGTTCTTTGACTTTGTTGGTCATATTTGTTGAATCCCAGGTCCTGTTTGTGAACAAGGAGAGTTCAAGAAACATCCACCAAAGAGATCAGATAAGAGGTTTATTAAACAACATACTGCTCAGTGCAAGAAGTAAATAAAATAACAATGCAATAAAACTATGTTATGGCAAATGCATACACCATGCTGGCATGAGATGTGTGCAAGTATAAAATAACAAGTGAAAAAAAAAATTGTTAATTAAAAGCAAAACAAAAAAGTATTTCTAAGGATGCTTGCCAGTAATTCATAAACCAAGGAAGAAAGTCCTGCCTTTGGGGTTTTTTTTTTGTTTTCTCTTTATTTGCGGTTGTTTGTGCCAGAAGCAAACTATGTGGTGGATAGTTCATTATAGAAACATAGAATCATGGAATGGTTTGGGTTGGAAGGGACATTAAAACTCATCTCATTCCATTCCCCTGCAGGGACATGGGACACCTTCCCCTAGCCCAGGTTGCTCCAAGCCCCGTCCAACCCGGCTCTGGGCAGTTCCAGGGATGGGGCAGCCACAGCTTCTCGGGGCAACTGTGCCAGGGCCTCCCCACCCTCACAGCCAAAAGTTTCTCCCTAACATCCAATCTAAACCTCCCCACCCTGCTTTAGCCATCCCACTTGCTACAGCCAAGCAAAAGGACAGCTCTGCACACGAGTTTCTCATCCATCACGGGGTGTGTGCTGCTGTTGGGAACAGATGGATTGTGGCAGCTTGTGTTCACACCCACCCCCGTGTCTCATATAGTTTGGCCCAAGGAGAAAGAGAATATTCAGGCACTAACACGCCTTCAACAGAACTCACGTCGCCTCACAGCGCTGTTGTGAATCCCCACACTCTGGAGTTTTCCAGGAAAGTGCTGTCTGTGGTGGAAAAACCCCCCTGTGCACACTCAGCTGCTCTGCCTTTGTCAGGCAAGCAATAATCCCCTTTTCTCTCCATGACACCACCAAAATAAAACAAAAACAAAACAAAACAAAACAAAAACAAAACAAAACAAAAACACAAAACAAAAAAACCCCAAAACAACAACAACAACAACAACAACAACAAAACAACAACCCCCCCCAAAAACAAAAACAAACAAAAAAACACACACACAAAAAAACCCAAACAAAAACAAACAAACAAAGAAACAAAAAGCCATCACCAGGCAGCTTTTACAACCTGGATTAAAGCTTCACATCATCCCTTCAGCCTCACGTGCTCTCTCCAGGGGTTGGCACCGATTCACAGGGATTTGGACCCTTTCCTCATGCTCACTTTTCGGGTATCACAGTTTGTGCAGCCTGGCCACCCTGGGCAGAGGATAATCCCTGCTGATCCCTGGATGGATCGTGGGTCACGGGAGCCGTACGTGCCGGGGTCAGATGGGGGAGTGAGTCTGGCTTCGTGGGAAGGCTGTTCTTCACATCCTCCCTCGTTTTCCGTGTCCCCATGAGCTAGGGTGAGTTTCCAGACTGGCCTCGGAAGGGTGGAGGGGAAATCAGAGCTGCTCCTTGTCCCCACGGGACAGCACTGCAGGTATTAAAGTTAGTTTGGTCTTTGCCTTTAAATCCAGATGGCTTTAGGATTTAATTAGCAAGTTGTTCGTGATTTTTTTCCCTCCATCTGAAAACCAAATCTGCGCCAATCTTCCACGGAATGCTCTGAACATGTAACTTAAAAAGTCCTGAAGTACAACCAGCAGCACAAATGGAAGTGGTGAACAGGGAAACCCTCCAAATGAAAACCAAACAAGCTGTGACAAAGCTGGTTGTGCACAAAGAATGTCAGGGTTCGTTGCAGCCCCAGTTTTAGGAAAGGATTGCAACGGGAACCCTTCTGGCTCAGCAAAAGGGAAACAGCAAATGAAAAATGTCTTTCAGCAGACAGAAGTGAGATGGTTTTGTGAGCAGATGCACTGTTAGGGAAAAGCCAGATTGACGTCAACTCTAGGTTGAACCAACTCCTAATGATCACACAAAGAACATCCCAGGCAGAAAAAGTTTTAGTAGGATTGGAACATTCGGCAAATGCAGCCAAGATTTGTATTTGAACACCTCTTTTGAGAAGTTTTCTCTATAGCCAAGGATCTCTGGTGGCCTTTTGCTTTCCAAAACATCCCTCTGTTTCTTTGCCCACCCCTTCAAAAAGGGAAGACTTTCTGCCCTTGAGTTGGAAGGACATCACGGGAGGTGCAGTCTGATCGTGAGGCCAGAAAACATCACAGAACTGCAGCGAGAAGCACGTGAATAAAGGCTCCTGGGAGGACCTGGAGCAGTTTCTGTGGACGCAGAAGAGTACTGAAGCCACCAAACCAAAATTATTCACTCTGATTCAAAGGGTTTTGGTACTGAATAGTTCAAAGACTGTATTATCCCAGGAACAAGCAGCCTCAGGATGATACTCAGCTCCTCGTTTCTATTTTGCATAAGGAGAGAAAACACAGTGATGGCAGAGCCAGGAAAACCACAGCAATTTTAGCCCATACACAAGCACTTCCCTTTGAAAAATAAAAGCTGCCTTGAAGCTGAATGCTCAGAGTTCAAAGAATCCAGGCCAAATTCAGATCACTAAGGATGATAAAGGATTTCTCTGAAAATTGGAAACACCAGTCTGTTGACATCCTTATGTGTATTCAAGAGTAGCAGATGTAAGGGGGAAGGTTACCTCTGGTGGTATTTCAAAAAAAAAAAAAAAAAAAATTACTCCAGAAAACATAACCCTGGCCTTGTTCTGGGAATTGTTACATATTTCTTAAAAAATATACAAGAAATTGTGTATTTGCCTCTCAGGCTGGGGGAGGACACAGTGTGTGGACAAAGGAGTTTTGAAGTGGTTCACTGTGTCTGCCTGTAATTGCAGTAGGGTTTGGGCCTTGATGGTTTGTTGCCTTTTTTTTTTTTAATTATTATTTTTTAAACATTAATGGTGCTATGGTGTGTTTTGGGACCTACTAGCTGTAAACAGATGTGGGCTTATCAGTGCTCCAGCAATGCTTTCTACCATTTCAACTCCCTTGAAAAACCAAGGGCTTGTGCTTCTGCTCTGTGAGTAATAGAGTGGTTTTTACTTTTCAGTTGGAAAAACTTACAAGTAGAAATTTGTTCTGAGGTGACAGAGGTAGGTTTTGGGTCATAGGCCCCCCAGGATTCCCACACTATCAGAAAAGCAGGCTGAGATTTGCTCACCCTGAATGAAACCCACCTCTCCCCGCAGCTGTCCCCAAAAACATGCATGGACGTGGGAAACGCTGGAGGAAAATGAAGAGGGGTGAGGGAGTAGAAATGCTGCCACTCCAAGTGCCTGAGGCATCTCACTGAAAACCATCCCTGCACATTTTATGGCAGATACACAAAAAATTTGCCCACCTTGGCTTCCAGAAGGCTCTTCAGCTGGGCTTGCCTCCCGTTCAGCACTGATGCCGGTTTGCAAAGGGGTTGGCTTAGAGGAGAGGGAGGCAAAGAGGAGTTTTTCTGAAATGTGTTCCAGAGTCTAAATAGCAAATGAAGTGTTCTGAAAACCTGGCTTTGGTGGTAGGTGACAAGCAGGTGGGCATTTGTGCCTGAGAGCTTTAGAAAACCCAAGCCTGTGATGCTGAATAATAGAATGTACAGAGAGAAAAGAGCTGATCTCTCACTGACATTCTCCCCCAGCACTGCAAAATTGCTCTCGGCGACACATTTTCCAGAATCCATTTCCATGTTAGACAAAGGCTCGTGCTTTCAGTCTGCACAGGGGGGAAAGCTGAGAGCGGAGGCAGCATCCTGCTTCTTGGGCAAAAGGCTTCCGGATCGGCACAGTCTGAGCTGACACGAGGACAGGCAGTTGTTCTTCCTTCACCCACTCGCTTGCAAAGTCCAAGCTGTGAGATTCACACGGCTGGGGGCGGCTTGGGGATCCACCACAGGATGATGGTGGTGGCATATTTGGCAAAGTGATGGCAGGAAGAAGTGCAGGCAGTGGCCACAGGGCATAGAAAAGTCGAGATTTGTACTTTTTCTTTTAGGTCAACTAGAACAGCTAAAAAACAAACACACAAAACCCCCCATGTTTATGGCAAATAGTCCTTTTTCCAGGTCCTGAAAGCATCTTTCTCATTAAAGCTTCCAGTAATAGCTGAGGCTGGGGGAAGATGTTATCTCTACCATGAGACACAGCCTGAGGAAATAAGATTCTTTGTTTAGGACTTGCTAATCTGACCTCCTTCCAACCACACTCCCTGTACCCTTCATTTATTAAATTTTGTTATCAAACTTATTGGGGCAGAAATCCCCAAGTGCATTTTTTGCAATTACTCCTGTTGGCTGAAGATCTTCCCAAAAAAAGGCGATAATCCTGAAACCCCGAGAGCCAGGCTCCCTATGCTCTGTTCCTTAATGTACCTGCTGTAGCTGCTTATATTTGTGCCAGAGAAACAGGGAAGGCTGCTACATTCCTTGCTGGACCAGCTTCTCCTCAGTAAAAGGGCAGAGCAATATCAACCCTACAAATGCAACCGGTTTTCAGGGGTGTAAATAGGATTGGGACTGGCTCCAGGTGCAAGGCACTGGAGAATCTGACCCAGGGAGCAGAGCAGGGGCATCCATTCCCTTTCTTCCTCCATTTGTGTTTCCTGTTGCTTTGACTCCCTGATATCGGTGCTGGTTTGTGCCATAAGGCACAAAAAGTGGAGGATAAAAAGCCAGGATCAGGTTCTTCGGAGAGAACTGAGTCCCTTTGCAATAGAGCAGGGAGGGAGAGATTCACCTCCTGCATCTGAAAGTACTTCTTAACCTAAATGGAGATCAAAACCAGATCAAAACCACGCTCTTGCATTAGCAGAGAGAAGACACTGACCCTACCCATTAACTCTCTGAATGTGCGTAATTAGGGTGCGGAGTCAGAACAAGAGCTTTTGAATGAGAACTAAGGCAGGAGTTCAAGAGGAGTTTCGAAGGGCTGTGGCAAGCACCCTCTTCATCCCCCAAGTCTGGCAATCCCGCCTGAGTGACGTGGCTGAAAGTTCTTGCATCAGGAAAACAAACGACTGGACTGAGTTCAAGACCCAGCAGAGGAAGTCCTTTCTCTGCTGTCAGCTGGAGGTTGGGCTCGATGTGACGTTGCTTCTTGTGATTAAAAGCTGTTAAAATTGACTGTGTGTTTGGGGTAAACGGCCACACTCTTCCTGTGCCACCAGTCAGGCTGCTGAGGTGCGCACCGGGCACCTCCCGAAAATGTTCAGCCCTACCATGGGCTGACGCTCGTGCTGCAATGCCCCGTCCTCCACAGGGACACGAGCAGCACCAGAGTCCCACCAGCTTTATTCTGGAGTAGATAATGGGTGGGAGGAACTTCCTGCCCCTCAGCACATACACAGTATCCTTAGGTTATTAATAGGGACTCCAGGGCTTCAAAGTAATGGCAGATTCTGTAATAAACTTATCAGCTGCCTTCAGCCTGTTGTCTACAAATCCCAGAGGGGAATATGGTCTCTGGATTGCCTTGCAGCCCGTGAAAAGTAATTAAGGAATCAGAACTATTGTCAGCAGGCTGAAGTTTGCTATTTGGGAATCTACTACTCAGCAGAAAGCGCTGAGGTACCTGCAAAGCAAGGAAAGTGTTGAGAACTTACAAAGAAAACGAACTTACAAAAAAAAAAAAAAAAAAAAAAAAATTGCCTAGATCAGCATAACCCTCTGTTGAACTTTTAGTTCTAACACCTTCACTTAAGTGGAATACTGCAGAGAATATGCATTTCTTCCTCCCAGAGCACCACAGCCCCCGTGGGACAGCTGCGCTCCTGCATCCCCTGCCATCCAGGGACAAGCTCTGGTTTTTACCCTCCGTGACCTTCTGTGACAAACACCAAGCACTTTGTTTTTCCCCTGGTGGCGTGAAAAATCCCCAGCAGAAATGACAGGTCTGGGATTCAGGTGGGTATTGCTGTTGAGTGTTTTCTTCAGTGTCATTTACAGCCTGTGCTGATTTTCACAGGCTACCTGCTATCAGATGTGTGTCTGCTTCTCGCTCTCTCTTTACCCTGTAACTGAAAATGTCACCCCCTTTCAGGCAGAAGTACTTTTCTTGCTCCCTGTGCGTCAGACATTTTGCTGCTGTAAGGTATTAAAACAATCCCCATTCATTTTCAGATATAAATCACTTTTATTTGAGCTGTAAATGAGAGACCACCCCAAGAAAGGCAGAGACCTCAGATGAGGAACCACCTTGAAGATCATAAAACCATGGAATGGGTTGGAAGGGACCTTTAAAGGTCATCTGGTCCAACCCCACCCTGCAATGAGCAGGGACACCTTCCACTGGACCAGGTTGCTCCAAGCCCAATCCAACCTGGCCTTCAACACCTCCAGGGATGAGGCAGCCACAGCTTCTCTGGGAAATTTGTGCCAGGACCTCACCACATCTCATCTAACCCTGCCCTCTGGCAGGGGGAAGCCATTCCCACTTGTTCTATCCCTCCATTCCCTTGCCAGTTCTGTCCCTCCAGTCCCTCTCCAGCTCTCTTTGAGCCCCTTTAGGTACATGGGAACAGAAAAATGAGAAATTTGTGAAGAGAACAAAACTGCCCATGCTGGAGTGAGAGACAAATCCAAATGGCTGAGCCTCCCCTGGCAAGCAAGGGAAGATGCTGCCCAACCCCACCCCTCTGGAAGCAGCTGGAATGAGAGATCATTCACCCACATCGAATTCCTATGGCGGGTGAATTTTTGAGAACTAGTAGTCTCTGCCCATCTTCTGTGCAGGAAAATGCCTGAAGTAACGAAGAAATTGGGCCGCAGGCGCAGGTCAGAGAGCACCAGACATATATCCTTCATTTTATCATACCCTTCTCCCCAGCTCAGTATCATTAACAGTGATAACATCAACATCATAAACAGTGTAAGTGAGGCACAAAGATAGCTGGTGTCCTTCTGCACCAGGATAACACCCCTCAACAAGGGGGACCATCCCTGAAGAACCATTGAATTTGCCTCTAAGACATGGACTTATTTGACAATGACAATTTCTCAGTGAGCTGAGGAAGGACCCCGACTGAGAATGGGTCAAGCAGACAAGGATACACCTTCCTCAGAGGGGACAACTGTCATACTTGGATAACCCTGATTGGATACCTCTTCAATGAATTCTTCCTTCCATAATTCCATTCCCTTGCTTTCTGAAGCTGTGTAAATATTGGGCATCCACAGCACCTTGCAGTGAGGGTGCCACAGGTGACAGGATGATTTGTGAGAAGGATTCCCCTTTTCTCTGTCTCCTTTCCATTTTTTTTTTCACACTGCTGCCAAAAAATAATAATAAAAAAAAAATAAAAAAGAAGAAAAAAAAAAAAGGCACCTTCTTGGCCTTTTAAAATTTTCTTTGTGTTAGATATGAGAAGAAATTAATTCTCATTTCTCAGAAATGGGTGAAGTTTTACCTGAAATCTCACATCCAGTCTAAAGATTTCTCTTCGAGAAAGCCAGAAATGAAGTGGAGGAACTCCAGAGTTCAGGTGTGTTAAAAAGTGACTTTAATGAATCACTGAAAAAAAAAAAAAAAAAAAAAGAAGAAGAAGAAAAAGAAGAAGAAGAAAAGAGCTTTTTTAGTCTAGAAATAAGAAGACCAGGGAGGATATAATGGTCTGCTCATCTAGAAACAAAAACAAGAACAAAACAAAACTGCATATAAAAAAATGGATTGTTGTTCTCTGTGCCCAGGGAATTCCTTCTGGGGCGGGACATGAAATAATTAATTTCCTTTGCAGGAAAACAAGATTTTGGTTTAGAGATAAAGCCAATCTTCCTGATTATTTTCTTCCAGCACTAAATTTTATCTCTCTGTATCGTACATTTCCCATCCAATGTGTGAGGTTCCTCCAGAAAGTGAGTCTCCATCTTTTCAATGGCCCTGGTGCGATAAGCTTTGTCACCATTGATAAATAAATTCTGCCAAGGCATGGACTTTAGACTTGTTCCCCAGCTGCCCACACCACAAAATCATTACTTTGATCCCCGGATGGTTTGGGTCATTCCAGTTCTCTCCACAGCAAAACCTGGTTTGGTGAGAATTTCACTGCAAGGACCTCTCCCTGGAGGCGACAGGAGTGAGAAGAGATTTGGGGCTCATCTTCCTCCCTCTGTACAATTGTCCAACACCACTGCTCGTCTTTGCATCCTAAATATCCCTGGGGACTCTCCGATGGCAACGACAACCCAGGCATGAAATGTTGTCCCCTCGCTTGAGAATTACTGGAAAATCCCCCCAAAAGCTTAGTGGTGTGGAGATGGTCTGGTCAAGATGGGGCTAACATGAAGTGCAGGCATATTTTGGTGCATCACTTCACCTCAGGGTTCAGGATTGCTCCTTGGACCTCTTTGATTTACCAGCACAGACACATCCTTTGAGGTCCAGCTTTTTCCCCATGAAAGTCACTGGGAAGAGAATAAAATCTCTGCATTTTCGGTCTCAACGTGTCTTTTTGATCAGACGGCCTCGTTTGTTTTCTCACAATAAAAAATGGAGGGTAAAAATGAGAGAAAATAGCCCCAAATCTGCCTTCTTGTCCTTTTTTTTTTTTCTCAGTGATTTCAATATAAAATGCTCAAGAATAAGTCTGTCTATGTGTCATTTTCAGCTACATTTTGCATCCTCCTTTTTTTTTTTTTTTTTTTTTTTAAAAGGAGAAAGAAGGGTTTGTTGTCTTTTTTAAGGAAGAGTGTAAAATCAGAACATTTTTCACCGCTTCAAAAGGAAGAAAAGGATATTTGGAAAAGGCAAAAAATGATGGAGGTTTTTTTTTTTTCCCCCACTCAACTTGTTTGGGGAACAGGATCAAGGAGCAGTGTCAGGTTTTTGTGCTGAACACCAGGTTTCGCCAGCACAGGTTTAAAAATCCTGCTGCCTTGGTGGCTGAGTGATGCTGGGTCTATGCTGGGCACACCGGTCTCCAGGCTCTGTTCCCATTTCAGCCATACTTCTCCAAACCCAACACGACACATTTCTGTCCCAGATGACTCTCTCCAGGCCTTTTTTTCTCCTCGCTGACCCTTGCTGCCCCAGGAGCCAACTCTTTTGATCTATTTGTCTCTTCAAAATCACGCATTTTGCATTTCCTTGTTGCATCTTCTGAGGACAAAGAGGATGAACTGCTGCTTGGAGTTGTGATCCTTTTCCCAAAATGGGGAAGGATTTAAAGCTACATTAAACCGTCCTGGCATGAACTGTGGGGCTGTGGGCTCCCCTTTGACTGAGAGGAGGTGTAACCCAGAAGCTCCAGAGTGACAGAGTGACAGTATCTAAAGTGACCCCCATCCCACTGTCGCATGGCCACCACCCCAACTCATTGATGTGCAATGAATGGGTCACCTGGGACCACTTTTAGGGTGGTATCTGTCCCACCTGCCTCCTTTGGGCTGGGATGAGGTCAGCCCTCTCCTGCTTCTCTTCATTTTCTGGGATGAAGCAGCCAGACAGGACAACTAGAGCCCTGTCTACGACCCAGACATGCCAAAGGGAGCCTGCTGGCCCAGTGAGCAGCATTCAGCACCCCTGTTTGAGCAGATTTTCCTTGTCTGCAGGCAGAGATGGACAGGTCGGCATCCTCCCAGGGCTGAGCTCGGTGCCTTTCCTGCAGCTGGATCACTGGGACAAAACAGCACCTTCAGTTTCTCTCTCTTCTCTAGAGACCAGATCCTTCCCTCTCTCCATCCCCACTCTCTGGTCCATCATCCAGCTCTGAGCATGACGGAGGATTTCTCTCCAGAGGGACTGTTATTCACCCTTGTGTGAGGCTCTGGGTTTGGAAACTTCTTTGAGGGTTATAATAGAGGTAACCTGGAAAGTATAACTCTTAAAAAAGCGAATTGCCTTTGTTCTGCCAAAATCCTTTTTACTCGGATGGGGAGAGAGATCCTCCGTCGTGTTCAGAGCTGGATGATCTTTTCCCCACCCAAGTAAAAAGTTTGAAATTATTGTTTCTTGCAGTGATCTCTTGGAGCCTCAGACATTGTGACAAAGCCTTTGCAGGGCTCTGTGAAGTCCCCAGACCTGTGGAA
Source organism: Oxyruncus cristatus (assembly GCA_013399855.1). Taxonomy (NCBI): domain Eukaryota; kingdom Metazoa; phylum Chordata; class Aves; order Passeriformes; family Cotingidae; genus Oxyruncus; species Oxyruncus cristatus. Next base: position 83,714 of record VXAY01002188.1, on the reverse strand, counting down.
GGCCAGATGTTCAGTGATTATAAAAACATCCCACAGACATACGAATCAGAATGGCTCCGGTGAGGATACCACTCATCTGCTAAATGAACAAATAAAATTAAGTCTGTTTTAGTGGTATTGATTTGCAGTAGCCAGGGAGCTTCTGTTCACTGCTCTAGAAAATAATAGAAAATAATAGAAAACTTGCATCCCTGTAGAGTAAGGAAACTGAGGAATAAAGCACTGTGAGCAGCTCTCTTCCTTTGAAACCTCTTTTCCTCAGGAAATAAGGCTGTACAATCACACTGTGCATTTTATCTGCCTTCCTGTGCCAGCCCTAAAGCAATTCTAGCCCTTTTTAGAGTGTTAAACAAATTTGACAAGCAATGTAAAGCCTGAAAGGTATCATGGCATATTAAAGACAAAATTTACATTAAAATACTGTGTGGGACTGGTTCCCAGTGCCTCTGTGACATGACTAAGGGAGTCTGCAGCTTGTTTCACTTCAGATATGCCCCACTCAAAAGAGCTGGACAATATCTGGGCTCCCTCTTTGTATCCCTCTTACCTCTGAGCAAGATGCTCTCCAGCCACATGACCAAGATTGCTCTTTAAAGAAGAAAGAGCTTTTATTTTCTGCTGATCCTTCTCAGCCCAAAATGGCAAAATGCCCCAGACACTGTAATGTGAGCTAAAGGCTAAGAAAAATTAAAGCATAGGCAGGGGAAGAGTGTGGCTTTTATCTTTGCCTGGTTATTCATGCTGATGTCTTTCTAAGCACTTCTCTCCCACTTGTCTGGCAAATTAAAAACATAAGGAGATAAAATAAAAGGTTCCATTTCCAAAAGTTGCCTTTTTTTTTTTTTTTATACTGTGAATGTTTTTCAAGCCCTTTTTTTTTCTGCTGGGGATGGGACTCCTGCAGTCATGCTTTCTTCCAAGCATGAAAGGACTTCAAACACTCAAGAGCTGCACTAAACACTTGCCACATGATGCAGAAAATCAATAATGCCATTTTGGAGAACTCCCAAAGCAGAACAATTCTGGTCAGCATGCACAGCCCTTGCGGCCTGGGATCGTCTCTGCTTCGCTTCGGGGTAAACTGAGGTGCAGAAGCGGCCTGTGAATTTATCCCAGGATAAGCCAATACTCTTAAAATGGTAAGTGCAGCTTCAGGTGCCCTAATGGACGGTCTGACCTTTGTCGGAGCTGAGACTTAAGGCTTCCTTCTCTTTCCTGCTTGGAGATGCCATGGAATGAACTGTGAGGCATCTGACAGTGAGCCACGAAGTCCAATAAACTACCAGCCTAAATGTGATCAGCCAGTGCTGAGCGCCCACTTGCCCACAGGTGCCAATTGCTGCCTCAGTAGTAAAGAAGGGACAAGTGCGGATTTCACACATCATTCCGGCACACGGGCGGAGAATTAGACGACTCAGAGCCTGGTTTTTTAGCTGCAAGGCACGCATTGTGTTCGCACCTTTTTATTTCTTTCCTCTCCAAACAGGATTACCTTGTCTGTGCTGCCTTTGGGGAATGATTCTTGGCAGATGGAATCCCCTGAAACGGGGCTGTCTGGGAAAGCACCAGCACAGGGCAAAATCCCACCAAGGTGCCCAGGATGGTGAGCCAGGGTTGGAGGCTCTGCCTGGGACTGTTTGGAAACATCAGATATGTGTCATCCAGTGCTGAACCAGCTCTTAGCGTGGTGCAGGAGTGCACAGACATGGATGAGCCATGGAACAAATCCTGGCTGTCCACAGTGATGCATGGAAGCCTTCAGCCTGTGCTGGTGCTGGGCTCTTCAACAAGGAGCTTTTTATTACCTCCAGCTTTGACCCCAAGACCTCTGCTGTAAAAACACGGTCGGCCCAAAATCACAAAGGCAGGATTTGCCATTTAGGGTTGATGATATGCTGGCAGAGAGTAGAACTTGTCCTGGGAATTTTATATATCTCAGTTCTGCCTCTGGAGACTACTGAAGTAAGAGAGGATAAAGCAAAGCAAAACCACATATTGTCTTTATTTTCTCATGGTGCACAACAGAGGAGGAATAACACAAACACCAGTAAATCCAATGTCTCTTCTGGGAGAAAATTCTGTTGCATTTGGAAGAGGCTGTTGACAGATAACTGGAAGCGTTGAAAGCGTCATTTTGTTCGAGCTGCCTCTTGCTATTTATAATCATTGACATGTTGGAGTTGGAGGCAGATTAAATGGGAGGCACAGAAGTGACAACTGGAGTTTTAAAGCAAACCAAAGTGTATTTAACACGGGGATGGGTTGTTCCTCATGCTCTGCCCTAAGTGCCCCTGAGAGCTTCTCTGCAGTGAAGCAAAGTGACCTTTTGTGCCAGATTTCGGGTTGACTTTCTGTACTGCATCCTGCCTGGCCAGTGGAGTTGGACAAGCATTATCGAGTGTGAAATGAGCAGAAAAGCCCCCCTCAGATATCTGTCAGCATTAGGCTAAAAATACAACAAACTGGGCCGCTGTACTGCTGTACCATACAGCCCAAAATCATCCAGATGCCAAAAGTTATTCTTTGCCCTCTGTTGCAGAGGAACTCGTGGGACAAGTGTGCAATGAACCCTCACAATCTTTATGGTCCATGAAACGTTCACTGGGACCACTTTGGGCGAGCCGTCGCCTCCCCCAGGGTCTGTGCATATGTGCAAAAAAAAAACTCATTTTCAAGCTACTTTGCCCAAATTCTGCTGCCACTTCCAGGGCTGCAGCTCTGCTGGATGAGTCCCTGCTCATGGCAGAACCTGGCAGCACACGGAGACCGTTTCACCACGGGGCACCGATGACACACAGGATTTTTGGACGTGATTATGGCCCCGCTCATCACCCAGGGCCAGAAGGGCCTTTCCAGCGTGGCAAATGACAATTTTTAAGCCTATGTGTTCTAGAGCATCTATTTATAAAGTTTTCTGGGGGATTAAAGGACATTTTTTTTTTCTTTTTTCGGGCAGTGGAGCAAAGTGGGCAGAGAGACTCATAAGAGACTCATTTCTATTTCCAGCTCTGACAATGGCACAGAATACATGAGTGGGGCAATTCACTTCACCTACTGTTAAATGAGATAATGAATCTTGCTTTATTTACTTCTAAAAATGTTTTGAGATCCCCTGATTAAAAAACCCACAACAGAACATGAAAACCCAAAAGCATTATGAAAGCAAGTTGCTTTAATGCATTCTGAGGATGAATGTTCCTCAGAGGCAGCAAGAAAGAGCAAAAGAGTCAGTGATGGCTTTAAACAACACCTAAATGGCATCTCTAACTTTTCTCCTGCTTTCTTTACTCAGACCTTCTCTAAATTTCTGCTTTTCCCACAGAAAACTCCCAAGGCGTAACTTCAGCCTCAAGCAGAGATATTCATTCGAAACTAGGGACAAGAACGATTCTGACTTTTGGAAAAGCAAACACGAGACTTTTGAGAAGAATCGAACGAAAAAAATTAAGCGAAAAGTGATCTCTCTCCACTTTTCTACTGAAGGAAAGAGGTGCTGGAGGCAGGAGGTGAAGCAAAGCTTTGGAAGAGCCTCGGTGGATCCCGTTTCTGCATGTTCAGGTGGCAGTAAACCCAGGATGGGCTGAATTTTGGGCGATTCTGCCGGTGCAGACTGTGATGGAGGTGGAAGGTGGCAGTGGAGAAGAGAGAGGGGCAGGCCAGGATATTCTCACAGGAACTCCAGGCCGCAAGGGACCTCAGACTGGGAAGTCTTGTCTCGGGTCTGACATCCCACCACATCTCCCAGACCCTCTGAACCCAGCTGGCTCCACACCACCCTCAGCCACCTCAGCCCAAGTACAACGATGTCCCCATCTGAAGGGATGTGCTGCGATTCAACCCCTTTCCTGCAAAACAACGGATATGGAAGAACTGAAGCAATTAAACACCTTGACCCATTTGGATTTTTTTTCCCCCCCTCCTTATTTTTCTCCTTTAGAAATCTGCCCAGAAGGCTCTGCATTAGCCAACAGCAGTAAGGAGGCTCCTGCCCAGCAGGAAAGGCTGAACTTGAACTTGTGTGCAAGCCCTGAAACCTGAAAGTGTAGATCCCACCATGTGTCAGCGTGGACTTGCATTAACCTATTACCTGCTTCCCCTGGAATGATGAAACACAGCTTTCAGATTGTTTTCCTGCAGGATTTGTCCTTTATTTATCCGTTTCAGAGTTTACCCAAATGCATAATAAAAGTCTGTAATGCTTTTGCTTAAAGAAAATTTAACATAACAACTTTCTGAGTCCGTGCATAGCTCAGGGGCTGTTTTGGGGGGCATTTTTGCTGCCTGGCCATTTCCCCATTTTGTTGTGAAAGGTAAAGCTGCTGAAGTGACAGTTGTGATGGCTGATGGAAGGGACAAAGAGCTTTGGGTAGGTGTCAAAGCCTTCACAGGACTGGTTGATCAAAGCTATTTCAGGGGTATTCATTATCAACATATCTGAATAATTAGCCTCATTTTCCAGAAGAATCAGCTACTAACTACAGCTTGGTGCTTTGTGGCACTTAGCCATTTTCCCAGCTTTTTAATGTAACCAGTCATTGACCCTTCAGGGGGCTGCTCAGAGCAGCTGCAGCCCAGACAACTGGATCAAATCTCACTGCTTGGGACTCTTCTGGAAGTGCTACATGGGAGAACTTCTCCAAAACAGATTCCAGTGTGAATAACACGTCCTGGTGCTCAGCTGCTCCATGATATTGGTTCCAATATTTACTCTTGAGCTCCTCAGGGACATGAACCTGATTTATTCGAAGCTCATCTTTACAACTGCTAATAAAAATGTTTGCCAGGCTTACTAGTATCAAGAAGATTGCTTGAAAACAGGAGAAAGCAAGTCTTGGTCTTGGTACTCTCTTCCATGGGTCCCACCTTAGAGAGAATGTGAGACTTCTGTTTTATTTCCAGCTGGAAGCCCAGCAGGAGCCCTGCCCCTCCTTGTCCACTGCACAATCAGTAGGAAGATTCTCACTTCCAACTTGTGTCTGTCTTTATTAAAGGAGCTCATGAGAGATACTGCGACTCCTGCCTGTGTTTTAAATGGCTTCAGCTGAAGGAGGGCAGGGTTAGATGGGATATTGGGAGGCAATTCTTCTCTGTGAGGCCAGGGATACCCTGGCACAGGTTGCCCAGAGAAGCTGTGGCTGCCCCTGGATCGCTGGAAGTGTCCAAGGCCAGGTTGGATGGGGCTTGGAGCAACCTGGGCTAGTCGAAGGTGCCCCTGTCTGTGGCAGGGGGTAGAAACTGGATGATTTTTAGGTTCCCTTCCAACCCAAACCATTCTGGGATTCTCTAATTCTCTAAACAGGTTACTGCACACTCCACTGAACTCTTTCTGGTGTGTAACCTTTAAAGAGCTGCTTGAAGAACTGGCTGACACAGGTGAAGTTAAAAGTCAACAACCCACCTTCTAGACACGCAGCTTTTGCCACAGGCCCTTTAGATCTTTTTAACCCTCCTGGTCTTTCAAGTTTTTAGCAGAAGCCTTATTTTAATGTGTAACTATTGTGCTGTCTGGCAGCTTGATGTGGCTCTGCATTGCTCATGTGCCCTTTTTCTTACAGTTTTTCTATCTCAATCTGATTAATAGAATTTGCTTTTTTGAAGGCATCTCAGCCTGGACATTGGGCCCTAACACCTTTCACACCTTCAGTCTCATCTCCTGTGTGCTGAGACTCTCAATATTATACACAAGGAAGGTTTTTTCCTGCAAATTGCTCCCATGTATTTGGCTATTTAGTGGTTATTGGTTGACATTGAAGTGCTCAAATGAGACCTCAGTTGTTCTCTGCTGGACTGTGACACTCCCCACCCTCCGTCTCATCAGCCTCTGGGAAATGGCACTATTTCAGCTTATGTTAATAGCCATAATTGTATAGTTCAATATCAGCAACACTCTGAATTTCAGAGCTGGCTCAGTCTCTGAGATTATTAGTAAAAGGCAGAGACAGCTTTGCAATGGATTAGACACAGCTCTGTCCTTGGAGAGCAGAGCCAAGAGGGTTATCTCAGATCTGCTCAGGAAGGGTTGCTCAGATAAAAAACAGGGTTACATCCCTTTGGACTAAACCGAGCACAAGATTCCTAAAATACTTAGGATTATACCCTTATCTTATTTGTCTTTGGGGGAACTTTGCATAACTTGAAGTCAGCAAATATATCGTTTACTTTGCTTAATGGCTCATTAACATAATAAAACCTGTTTTCAGTAGTATTAGAGCCATTGGCCTGATACCACACTGAAGTCTGAGAAATTCTGCAATTTTGGACAAGTTTAACATAACTGAGAAACTTTGCAAGGCTGTGGTTCAGTCACTTGCTTAAGTACACCCTGCTAAAGCAGACATTGATTAGAATTCCTTCCCCTCCCTGCACTGTGACCTCAGTTACTCCGTCACCTCGACATCTTTCATAAATGGATATAAATGACAAATGCTAATAAATTCCTGTGGCATTCACACAGGTCAAGAAAACAAGCAAACATGAGATTAATACAACTGAATCAGATACTGTTTGCACAATAATTAAAGTCTTGAAACATAACCTCTCTCTGCTTTTAATAATGGATGTTTGTAAATCACTGTTGCCACAGGAGATCATTCAGCCTTGTAACTTCCAGCCTAATTTTAGTAATGAGTGCTTTTTCGGGCTAACACTGTTCTTTAGATTTAAGGTTAGCAGTTTAATATGCACATAAAAAATAAGTACATCACCTCCAATATCTCCCCGGTGGCCAGGTTTCACTTTGCATGACTGAATCATTATGGATAATTAATATTGGCATGATTACAGTTTGCCAGATTAAACTGCGGGCCCAGGGAGTAATAACAGATCCACAGAACCTCTTTGCAAGTGAGAGGGATGTATAAAACCTTGGTGACTTGCTGCTAAGTGCTACAGTCTGTCTGCCTCCAGATCACATAATTTTGGTGAAGTTTAATGCACGAGTGGTATTGAAATCCCTCATGTTGGTCCATGCCAAAGCCACCACATCAGCACAGGAATTAATCCCTCACTGGCAAGCTGCAGGCTGCCAGCAGTGCCCTCAGGGAGCCAGATGCTGGCTGAAACTTCCCCATCTCTGGTAGATCCAGATGTCCTCTGCAGGGTTGTTCGTCTAAAAACAAAACCGAAAAACAAAACCTAAACCAAATAAAGTTGACATTTAATTTTTAGTGATGTTTCTCAATGGCAATTTCGTTCTATTCTATTTGTCAGAGGCACTGGCAACAAAGTGCAGTGGCAATATAAGAAATAGTCAGACATTAGGTGGAGTTACCATCCCTGGAATTGTTCAAAAAACATGTGGATTTGCCACTTGAGGACTTGGCTTAGTGGTGAACGTGGTGGAGCGTCCGGGCTGATGATCTCAAGGTCTTTCCCAGCCTTAATGATTTCACGGTCCTGTGATTCCATTATTTGATTCTGAGCAAAGGCCTTTGCAGCAACCTGTGCCTCAGTTTCTTTCCACTGGGATGTCACTGCCCCCAGCCTATGAACTGAAAGGAATCTGTGAACTTGATTCAGGGTGTTGGCACTCCAGAGGTACTTCTGCCACGCACAGCCTTGTACATTCTGGGAGTCACAAATCACAGCTCCAGTGCTCCAGGCCATCTGTGTCCCCACCGTCACACATCCCATTCCTGAAGCTGCGAGGGGTAATTCAAATTATGGGTATCCTTTACCACCTCTCTTGGATTTCAGTTGCACATAATGATCTCTACCGAGGTGTGCAGTTTATTTATAGCTTATAAGGGACTAAACAGTGCAAGGCAGACTGAACCAAAAGAAGCAGCTTGTTCTCACTCTTTATTCTCTGGTCTTTTGTTTGCTGCACAATCAAACATGTTTCTGCAGCTCTTTTGAATTTTCCACACTGTTAACTGCCCACAATTGTATTTTCTGAGTGAGACTTGTAACTTCTTCATAAAAATGTCTCCTATAACTCCTTTCACATGTACATTTTCCCCCCTCACCAAAACCATCCTAAATTGTACAAAACTGAGAGGTCAAGTGTAAGAGAGATGCTGTGACTGTTCTCACCTTGTTCTGCACCAGCAAAGCAAGAAGTTGGTCTCGTCTCCCCCCTCCTCCCTCTCTTTAGTTATCCCAGTGCAAGCATAGAATTAAGTTTTGTGTTTGTTTTTCGTACCCTCTGCCTCTCCCCGTCTCTCTCTATCCATGCTATGAGCTGAGATGAGGTGCTGTGATTTCTGGATGCTTTCAGGGTGCCTTTTTTTTAACTTCTGTTCTTAAAAGCCTCATTGCCACTACAGAAACCCAGACCATCACATTTTATTTTTCCTTGCCTTCCCTTTCTCCCCCCTCAACCCCCCCACCCCACTCTGCTTTTAGCAGGTTACAAATACAACATCTCCTGCCATCAGCACTAAAATGCCCCCCCCCCTGCCCCCCCGAACAGCTCTGGGGTAAAGCTTAAAGCTCTCAGGGGAAAGTGCTTCACTTTTATGTGTGTCCTGACTTAATGCTGGAAAGCCTTTCAGCCTGACCCATCCGCGTCTGGAAGGAGTTTTACCCAACAGAAGTGTTTTGCTGCAGTAACTCAATTAGCTGCTTATTCCTGGTGCTGCCGCAAGTTCTATCAGTGTCAGCACAGCAGGGCTGGGGATGGGTGATCATGCAAAAAAAAAAACAACCCCGAATTATCAAACTGTAATCACAGTAACAAGTGCTATTATCACCTGATTCATCGATCACTACCTTATTAACCACTCTGATTAGCATGAGCTGGAGAAAACCCCCCTGGGTGCTGATGCATTGATCTTTATCTAAATACAGACATCATTTTGGCGGTTCCACGTCGGAACCACGTGGCTCCAGCAATTGCTTTGTAAATAAAAGAAAAAGGCAGTATGTCACTCCTGCATCCTTGGCCAGGTTAGAGATGCATCATAAAAAAATGGACTAAGAAACCTTTTTTTTTTTTTTAATCACTGGCGTGTTCAGAAGCTTTCCTCTACTATTAGATATCACAGAATCCCAGAATCGTGGGAGGGTTTGGGTTGGAAGGGGCCTTAAAAATCATCCAGTCCCACCCCTGCCATGGGCAGGGACACCTTCCACTATCCCAGGTTGCTCCAAGCCCTGTCCCACCTGGCTTGGGACACTTCCAGGGATCCAGGGGCAGCCACAGCTTCTCTGGGCAACCTGTGCCAGGGCCTCACTGCTCTCACAGGGAAGAATTTTTTCCTAATATCCAACCTAAACCCACCCTCTGTCAGTCTGAATCCATTCCCCTTGTCCTGTCACTCCATGCCCTTGCAAAAAGTCCCTCTCCAAATATATAGGGGTATATCTGCTGCAGCTGTAAAGTGGGTGACACATCCCAGAAAGGAGCTGCTCTTTGTCTTGGGAATATTTCGTGTTTCCAAAATGTGATGAGGACGCCGAAGTTCTTGGTCTCAGTGAATTCCAGTTCCTCTTCTGCCTTCTTTTTCTCAGTTTCACAAAAAAATTCCTTTCTTTGATGCAATCTATTGTAAATCAATCCATCCAAAGTATTTTTTCCTTTATAATGCATACATACATAAATAGATACAGGTCTGTACATAAATCTTCCTTATGTGCTTTGGTGGGATTTTCAACGTGCTGATGGAGAGCAGGAATGATTCCTATTGAATTCAGGTTCTGCCAAGTTTTTGCTTTGTTTTCCTGGATTCCTGGATTAGAAGTGGATGTAGGTACGTAACTCTTGACAAACCCCCTCTGAATAGCTCTCATGTGTGCCAGACACAAAATTATCAATAACCATGGAGAAACGTGTGCAAAACCAAGAAGAAAATATTTCAAACATTTTTAAATTGTTTGTGGATCATAAAAGACTTCAGGCAACTCAGGTTACTTCACCTCTTTAAAAATCCAGAGAGTTTTAATTCCTTCACACATTGCATTCCTTTTTCCGGGCTAGGCAGCTGATGTACATGATTTGTGTATTTGGTTCAAGTTGGTTTATCCGAGAATTTTAGAGGGAATCAAAGGGCAAAATGTGTTCTGACGCTTAATTTTACAGGGACATTCGTTCTGCCAAACAATTAATTCTTTAGATTCTTCCAAATGGGAAATCATGCTTTCTGGCCCATCAGCAGACTCGTTATTTCTGACCATAGGGTATGAAAAATAACAGCCTTTTATGCAGATCTGAGTCCGTGTGACTCCTGTAATTTACAGCACTGGTAAATACAAATGGAATTAATGCCAGGTGAGGTTTCCAAGGGGCCTGGGAATCGGATATGCTTTGGAAAAGCCTGCTGACCAAGGGTCTGTTTAAGGGACACGCCTGGCACACTGTCCTGAAAACTTTTGCTCACCAGAGGAGCAGTGTCGGACTCAGCAGTTCCACACGCCTGGGTAAGCGCTGGCAGGATTCACCCCTCCTCGAATTCCTGCGTTTTACAGAGCTGTCTGGACATGTAGGAACAAGCTCTAACTATAGCTGCCTTTATTTATGTTGCTTACGCCAATCAAAATAGTAAAGAACTTTGGGACATTAGCACCCTGTTATCTCGTTGTCTGTACACATTGCAATCCTCACAAAAGAGGAATTAACTCTTTCCCCCTTCTTTACCCTCCTTTTTCTTCGTTTCTTTATAATATTTTGCACTTGCAATTAATTCTTTTCAGTCCTTAGTGAAAAGTCCCAATCATTTGAGTTTTGGCTTCTAGAATTACCATACAATTGAAACTACCTTCATTTTTGCCCCTTCAGCCTCTCAAAGAAATATTGAAAAGCCAGAGGCACAGGTGATGAAAGAAACAATCTCTCTATGAAGGTGTTCCAGAGTCATCTGGGCACGTCCATGAGTGACCAGACCTGGTAAAACCTGTTTGGAGTAGAGCGTTAGACTCCACAACTTCTGCAGGCCCCTTCCAACCTAAAATTTGATGCCATGGGACCATGAAATTCCAGCTGAACTACATTTTTTGGCTACTATTCAAATTAAAAGTGTAATAAAAGAAAATAAGAATATCCCAAACCCTGAGAGATCATAGAACGTGGAAATATTAGATTAATTTCCAGTAGCTTCACAGCAATATGACTGCACACAATTTAAGAGTGTTTTGTCACATTAGGATGATTTAAGTGAGAAAAAAAATGTTGCCATGAACTTGATTGATTTTTATTTACAGCCTGGTGCATTCCCATCTCTGCAGGGCACTTTTCTTTTCCACAGCAGTGTGGATTCCTGACAAATGTTCCTTGTGTGCTGCTGTCACTCATCCACTCTCCTGTACCACCCAGCTGATTATTCCTTCTGTGGACTAGAATTTTACATTTGGCCTTGTTGAACTGGACTTTATTTTTTCCAGACAATTTTCCCAGTCTTTCAAGACAGTTTTGATTTCAGTCTTGCCCTTCTGCACGTTCACATGGATTGCAAACGTGACCAGTTTCCATTTCAAAATGATTAATAAAAGTTGTTGACTGGTACCTGTCCTAAGGAGATTTATGCTTTTGTTTCTTAATACAGCATTGTGGTCTGATATTTCTCAGACAATTATTAATTTCTCAGGCAGTTACTAATGCTTTGCTGTTTTCCAGTCAAATGCCAGTACAATAAATAGTGGCATTATCTAATCCTTAGTTCTCAAAATTGCTTAGCACACTATTTAGTAAAATAATGTCCAGACCTTAAGTCAGAATATTTAATATCTATGCATTTTTTTTTCCTATCCTCCAGGCCTACTGCTCTGTCAAAAAATGAAATTAAAATTCTTCAACACACGTTGTCCTTAAAACAAAAAGTTTCGGCAGTTATTCATCCCTCTGTTGTCTTCTTCATGCTTACAGACTGGGGATTTATTTCAACATTATTCTGAAAACCAAAATGATGGCAACTCCCTGGATCACTCATCCTTCTTTCCAAAGATAGTATTAGTCTTCCTTCACCTCTCCCCACCCCATGTTCTCAGAGGTCATTACCATATCTCCGTGGGTTTTTCCAGCTGTCTCCCAGAATATACACAGGAGAAGGTTGTCAAGTCCAGATCCTTTGAAACACCTTCCTGACCTATATTTTTTTTCCCCCATCGTAGCCTGACTTCTTGTTTCTTTTCAGTAACAGTAATTCTGACAAGTGCGTTTCTTACAACGTTCTTAACCCATTTTCCATCTTGGAATAGTCTGTATGTCTTGCTTTACCAGGAATTTCTTAAGGCATTGCCAGTTCTCCACAATTTTTCCCCTTAGAAAAGTTATCTCCTGGGCTTTAACTCCTTCCATTTGAGGACATGCATTTTTCTGAAGACCATCATCAGTATCTTGCCTTTTTTTCCTAAGATGTATCCGTACTGTTTTAGTCCTATCCAGGCTGTCCTCTACCTTCATGTTCTCAGTCTGTTTCTATCTGTCCTATTAAAAGTCATAACATATCCTTGTCTCTTTGCTTGGGTTTTTTATTTGGTTTCTTTTTTTTTTTAATTGTCCATCAAAAATTATGGCTTATTAAAATCCAGAGTTTTAAGGGTTCCTTATATATCTTTAAGGGACTACTGCTGTAGTCTTCTTTCCAGAACATGCCTGGATCAAAGAATTCCTGTCACACACTCCCCAGTTGCTACCAGTAGTTACCACTGTGACTAATTCAGCTGATTTTCCAGAAGTGGATTCGAAGTTATAAGGTGAATCTTTCCCACTGAGAGTTGGAAGATGGTGGTGGCACTTGATGAAGACATCACAGAATCACAGAATGGTTTGGCTTGGAAGGGACATTAAAGACCACCCTGTTCCACCCCTCTGCCATGGGCAGGGACACCTTCCACTAGCCCAGGCTGCTCCAAGCCCCATTCAACCTGGTCTTGGACACATCCAGGGATCCAGGGGCAGCCACAGCTTCTCTGGGCAACCTGTGCCAGGGCCTCACCAGCAGTTTCTGTTTAGCAAAGTGTCTCCACCTGTGAATTTTGATAAAATCTTGCAACTTTATGACTTGATCTGAATGCATCTACCTGGAAAAAATACTTTGAGTGGGGTGCCTGTAATGATTCATAGTGACTGCCAAGACTTCGATGCAATAATACAATATAAATATCCAGTATAAATGAGCAAGCACTGGGCTGGTCAGATTGTTTAACATCATTTGGATAAACATCCCAGAAATCTGAATATGCGTCACACCCTGGCATGTCCTGCCTTGGCTACACGTCTCAATTCGATGACCATCACTGAGATTTGCCACTGCAGAGCCAACCTTGTTCCTGGAGAGGAGCTCCAATTAAGCAAATCTCTCAGCTGTGTGGTTTCCCCCTAATAGGAACATGGTCCTTTGAGCACACTGTTTGGAAGGATATAGCGCTGCTTTGGGGAAGTCAGCCCTGCAAGGAACCCACCCAAGCTGTCCAGCAGATACTTCAGAATTAAGTGTGTCATATGAGAAGGAAACAGCACATTTTCTAATCTTTGCCAACCACACGGGGATCCGTCTCTCTCATGTTTCATGTCCTGAGATCATGAGCACGATAAGAACTGACTTAAATCCCACAGACCTTGTTTTTCCTTGCAAATTGGCTTAAGCTCATCTCCTAATCAGGTACTTGAACCGTTTATGTTTCTTGGCTGGATTCCAGCCCGGGCTCACCTCTTATGAAATTATTCCAGGTCATTAACCAGTCTGGTGATCCCAAACCAGTCACTACGGGAAAACACAACACTTAGAGCCAGAAAAGGGAAGGGGACCAAGGCAGATTCCAGGTAAGAGCTTTGGACCCTTAGCCTTGTGACAGACCTTGAAGTCTGCTTCCCAGAAGACTGTCCCACATCCTTCCCGCCTCCTTCAGCTTGGCACATAGAGCTGAGCACCCATGGAGCCTGTCACGGGGTCATGAGTCCCACCAGTATCGTGGCAGGTCCATCTCCCCTCCTGCCAGTGTTGGCATCCACAGCCTTGGAGCACTCTTGTCCCAGACCATTATTTGGGGCAGCACAAGTCAGGGAGGCACATCTGCCCTAATGGCTGGGGGTAACAACATGGATCTGCACCATGGCAGAGAGACACCAGAGGTGTGTACTTTTGTTGGAAAAGACTCTCTGTTGATGTTCCTGGAGCTGGCTTTAAAATGGTCAGCCTTGAGTTAGGCAGAGTCAGAACAGTGCATTCCCTCTGCCCACCATTCAGTTCATAATATCCTGATTTATGGAGTGCCACAATGTTCTCTGTTTTCTTTTCCACTGCTAACTTTCGTGGTGCCTGCTGTTATTTTTTTCCCTATTGAGCTTTGGGTTGCTTTATAGAAATCCTCGGTATTTTTGGAACTATCCATCAGAACACCAAGAGCTCATTTTTAGGTATCTTGTGTGAAAGCATCTAATTCCTGCAGTCCCTGAACTGACACCTGAAGGCATTGCTCCACCTGGGTGTATTACACTGTTCTCAGCCCATTCAACTTCAGGTTTTCCAGCCTGCTGTAAAAAAACCCCAAAATTAGTTTTGCCTCCATGAACTCAGGGGGATTTTATTAACCTGAATCCAGTGAGATATTTTTAAAGAATTAGGCGATGCCTATGGAAGTATTCAAAAAACAATGATATGGACAATGAGCATGAAGGGATTTTTACACTAAACTGTGCCATCAGCTCCCTGCTTTATCAGTTTCATGTGTTTTGAGTTTCATTGCATCATCACAGTGAAAAGAAGATGAAATCAGGAAGAATTTCTTCACTGAAAGGGTGGTTAAGGATTGAAATGAGCTGCCCAGGGAGGTGGTGCAGTCACCATCCCTGGAAGTGTTCAAAAAAATTATCAAGCCCCATCCAACCTGGCCTTGAACACTTCCAGGGATGGGGCAGCCACAGCTTCCCTTGTTATATATCTCTGTCTTTGGTGTCCTTACCAGCCCTTTTCCTCTCCTTTAGTGCATTTCTTGGCAATTTTGGCTGCACTTTGCTTTAGCAGCTACTCTGGAGCCAAGAGAATATTCAACCTCCGATATTTGTAACTGATATTTGGCACAGCCAAAACTGTCAAGATGTGCAGGAAACTTGTGCAGGAAAATCCAGAATTTCTCCCAAGCACAGTACTGCACCCAACTGTTTCATAAATAAGAAGTGGTCAGAGGTGGGTCACAGTTACACAAAGGGATTTTCACATATTTTCATGCTGAAAATACACGAGTGGGTGCTGAGAGCATTCCTAAACAAATTCTTTTCCAAGCACTCAACAAGCTATTAACATTCATGCTAATTTTGCTCACATTCACCCTCTCTCCTGATCCCTCATTGCTCTGTTAAGCTACTCCTGTTACACAGAACTATTTGAAATTAGGAGGCACCCCTGGATGGTGAGGACCTGAGTTCTGGTCTTTGCTGGCTCTAGGAATTGGCAGCTAAATTCTTCATAAGAAAATATAACCTAAGGTAAACATTTGCTTCTCACACTTTCTCCAGCAAACACGTCTTCAAAGGAGGGGAGGGAAAAACAAACTCCACAACCACCCCCTCAGCTTTCCATAACTTCTGTGTTCATTTTTCATGCTTTATTTTCCCTCATCCTGGAAGGAAAGCAGAGCAGGAGAGAGCATTAATCTCTAACCACAGTAATTTCCTGAATGCCAGAGAACTGCTGTCAAAACCAAGGATTCACTCACTGCTGGAACATCTGTATCAGATTACTGCACTTCCCTTTTCACTCTTGCATCGTGGCCTGCAATCAGCCACTGCTCCAACCCAGAAGCTGTAAAAAAAATGTCTGTATTGGGTTCCTACTGTTTTTTAATGTGGCCTTACTCATTTGTCTCTGCCTCCCTTTCCAGGTTGCTGTCCCTGTACCATTTTCTCCAACTGGCTGGCAAATTGTCGAGAACACTCACTTTTCTGGAAATGTACTTTTCTTCTTTTCCTCTCTGTATATTTTTATTCTAGTTCCTACTAAAAATGATGATGACAGTTTTAATAATGACTGATTCCTTGACTTGATTTAGCTCTTTACGTGGCTGACATAAGCAGATTACTCATTGTCTTCTCCAAAGAAGCTTCCACGAATCTTTGGGGGTCATCTCTCTTGTTTAATTGACCCATTAGATTTCAAGATCCCTAATAGCCAGGTTCAGAAGGATTGATTTGGACAGTATCTTCTGGGGCCATGGTGATCCAGGGACTCTAACAGGCGAGACAGCAAATTTGGCTCCTCTCCCTGAAGGATCTTGGTTCATACCTTTGTTTCTTTGCCTTTAACAGCAAGATATAAAAAGATACATCCTTGGAATGGAGATCTGGGAAGTCTGATTCAAGGCATCTCATTCAAGCTTTGCAAGGGCATCCTTGTTACATCCTGGGATGGGCATTCACGTGGAAAATACATCTGCATGTGGCCCGTGGCCCATGGCTCCTGAAGCATCTGCTCTTTAAGCTCTGGAGCCCCAGGAATGCTTTTACCTCTCACTGCCCATTCTCCTCCCTGGCTCTCCTTGCCCACAGAAATCCCTGCCCTGGAAGGCCAAGTTCACTGGCTGCAATGACAAAGCAGCACAGAATCACTTGGGAACAGCTAATAAGAAAGTGATGCTGCCACCCAAATAACGGAGCCATCGCAGTAGGGTCATTCCTTTAGCAAAATTTATCGTAATGGGGCTTCTCTGACCCAGTTCACCTCCAAACCAGAGAGCTATCAGCAATGTTATTTTGCTTTTATCAGCTGAGGCAACTCTGTTGTTCCCTTCTGGCCTCTAAACCAGAATGCAGCCATGCAGTCACTTCAGGGCCTGGGGGAAGAGAACAAGCCTCACCTACACGTGTCCTGCTAAAAGCAAACACCTGGCTAATGCCTTCACATGGCCATTGCTACACTTATTGCTAAATTCAGTACCCTTCTAGCTCTGTAGGTCGCATCAGATTCAATATTTGGACCAGCAGCTAGGGACGTTATTCAAATACGTATCAAATTTGGACATTTACACCTCTTTATTAGAAATAATATTCCCAGACTAGGAAACTGTGAACATCACTCCTGGGGACACTCCTTGGTGGTTTAACAGGGGGATTTGCAGACGCCAAGCTGAACTATATAATGAAGGAGACTGAGGGGAGACCTCGCTGCAGTCAAAACTTCCTCGTGAGGGGAAGAAGAGGGGCAGGCCCTGATCTCTTCTCTGTGGGGATCAGTGACAGGACCCAAGGGAATTGCCTGAGGTTGTGTCAGGGAAGATTTAGGTTGATATTAGAAAGAGGTTCTTCCCCCAGAGGCTGGTTGGGCACTGACCAGGCTCCCCAGGGCAGTGGGCACGGCCCCGAGGCTGCCAGAGCTCAAGGAGCATTTGGACAATGCTCTGAGGGACAGGGTGCGATTGTTGGGGTGTCTGTGGAGGGCCAGGAGTTGGACTCAATGAATCCTTGTGGGTCCCTTCCCGCTCACGATATTCTGTGATTCCATGAAGTCCTGGTTTAGCATCCTCTTCCAAAAAACTGCTCCTCAGACTTTTATTTATGAGCAAAAGAGTCAACCACGAGAGGCAGACCCTCACACATCAGAGGGGCTTTGGTTCAAAGCTCCAACCACACCTGCCATTTGAGGCAGCTGGATGGTCTGGATTTCAAACTGGTAGGAAAAAATACAGTAATGGCAAATAAACGCTGACATTTGGGTGAAGCGAAATTTTGCTGAGAAACGAAACTGCCAACAGAAATATTTTTCTGCGATAACAGAGCAATTCTTTGTTGCAATTTTGACCTTTTGTGGCATTTTTATTTATATATTTAGTTGTGCTGTGATTTATTTTTCATGCTGTTATTTATTTTATTCTATACATCGGGGACTGTCCTTTTCACATCATCATTAGCAATTGTTCTGCTAATTGCTAATTCTGTTAGTAATTTCTGAAGTAATTTGCCTTATGTTTTGCTCATTCCTCCCCGAGAAAAAAAAAAAAAAAAGGAAAGTGTTTGGAAATGCTGATCTAAAATGTTCTGCTTGGTATTGGAGTGTTTTATTATATGGCTTTTAAGAGAGCAAAAGGCAAAAAAAGAACATCCCTGAGGAATGCTTCATTTTGAACACGTCAACATTCCCACTGAAATAACAAACATGTCCCACCAGCCCTATAAACCACATTTATCTGCTTGTTCTATCTACCCATCCCACCTGCCTCGGCCTCCCAGAAAGCAGCGTGGCACTCAGAGCTGTTCCCTTTGCTCAGAAAAAGGATCTGGCCTCTCTCCTTGGCTCCTGCCTGCTGGATTAGGCTGTGTCTGAGATGTGGGGTGGAGGTTTGCTCCTCCTAAAATGCCCACAGCCCACGTGTGCTGATAGGCACTGATCGCTGATGGCCTGAAAGATGCTTTGCCACCTTCCTTTAACGCCCCTTTTCGGGTTGAGTTTGGAGGGGCTCCGTTTAGGTTCAGCCTCGTTCCTCCTCTTGCTGTGTCAGCTCTTGCATCCAGGAAGCCAAAACAATTTCTGCTCTTCAGTCTCTTCACTGTAAATCACAGCTGGGCTCTGTGAAACACCTGCCCTGCACTAAGAGTGTGGTCAGAAAGAAAGAGTTGATGAGCTTGATGACCCTTTTCCCATGGGAGGGGCTTCAGATCCCACCTTCAGAGCTGCATCCAGCTCTAAAGACCTCCGCACAAGGAAGACATGGATTTGTTAGAGGCCACGGAGATGCTCCAAGGGCTGGAGCCCCTCTGTTCTGGAGCCAGGCTGGGAGAGCTGGGAGTGTCCACTTGGAGGTGGACAGGCTCTGGGGAGACCTGAGAGCTCCTTCCAGGGCCTAAAGGGGCTCCAGGAGAGCTGGAGAGGGACTGGGGACAAGGGATGGAGGGACAGGATGAGGAGGGATGGCTTCCCACTGCCAGAGGGCAGGGATAGATGGGATATTGGAAAGAAATTCCTCCCTGTGAGGGTGGTGAGACCCTGGCACAGGTTGGGCAGAGAAGCTGTGGCTGCCCCATCCCTGGAAGTGTCCAAGGCCAGGCTGGAGGGGGCTTGGAGCAACCTGGGCTAGTGGGAGGTGTCCCTGCCCATGGCAGGGGGGGGAATTGGATGATCTTTAAAGTCCTTTCCAACCCAAACTACTCTGGGATTCTGTGATTCTTTTTCCATATATTTTGCTTCTTTTTTCTATTCAGTTGCTCCAAAATGAAATTAAAACCTGTAAGAGCAAGGTAATAAATTGTTCTCTGCATCAACTGGCAATGAGCAAGGAAAGTTTAGACTAGACCAGAGGAAGATCTTCTAACCAAGAGGACAGGGATTCCACTGCAGGAGGGGAAAGCCACCATGACAGGGGGGTTTGGAATAGACAAATCCATTTCCAGGAAAGGGGTTTGGACCAGATCCCTGCTGTCCTTGTCACATCTGGTTTGGGGACAGCTGACGGCCACCAGCACTGCAGCAGGGGAGCAAACAGTTCAAAGCCAAACCACACCCAAAGCAGCCACATTCACATGAAAAGGAGAAAACTAGGAGAACCAGTACATGTAGTAATGGCATTGATGGGATGGGATGGTTTGGGGGAGCAGGAAGGCAAAGGGAAAGGGAAGGTAATCCATGGCTGGGTAATTTTAGGTGGATATCATAAGAGGATGCTCGAATTTTCTTTTCCTCCACCTCTATCATTCAGTTAAAATAAGCTATTTCCTTATCCTTTCTGCCTCACTGATTAGGACATGAACATTCAAAGTGTAGCCTGATTTTTCCTAGACTTCAAATAAAATAGGAACAATACAAAAATACCATCAAAACATACATTCATCACACAACCTTCACAAACCTCACTTACATCAACAAAAAATAATTCACCACAGCAGAGTCAAAAATAACATCGTAGAATCATTTAGGTTGAAAAAGATTATCACCACAATCCAACAAAGGTGGACAATTTTCACACAGTCCACCCCTCACTCACAGTTAAAATCAAAATTCCACATAATTCTAATGCTCTGCAGCAATGTCCAGTCCAGGTTCTGCCCACTACCTCTCCCACTTACTGACCTGATCTCCAACTTCTCAAGAGTCCCAGGTTTGGAAACAAAGGGTACAGCAGGACAGGTTTGAGTCATCCCTTGCAATCACTTTTAGCCTGTTTTTCAGTGTTCTGGAAGACCTGGGGTCAGCTGGACACAGAAGCCAGCAGAGCTGGACTTGACCTCAGAGGGACCAGCAGTGAAGACTGATCCTGGTTTCCCAGAGGATGTTCTGACCAAGGCAAGGCAAACCCACCTTTACAAACACCTAAATATTATCATTTTGCCACTGTTCTGCATTGACTGTGAGCAGGATCCACTTTTCCCACGTCTGGACCTAGGCCATGCACCATGGCCAATCTTCCTTTGCAGAGCAATGGAAGCATCACAGAATCATGGAATGGTTTGGGTTGGAAGGGACCTTAAAGACCAGCCAGTTCCAACCCCTTGCCATGGGCAGAGACACTTTCCACCCAGGGCACCTCTCTCCTTGTTATAAACCCTGGAGTGCATGCAAATGTTGGTCTACCTGTCAAACCTCTCAGCAACATGGACAAATTGTCTCTGGAGACAGCAGGAGAGGAGGAGAGCTCACCCAGGGCGGGCAAGATGCAGGGCAGGTGCAACCCTCACCCTGATGGCATTTCCTAGGCATGCCACTTGGGAGAAAGCTCTCTTTTCTCCTTAGGTGGTTCAAATCCTGCTGTACGTGAGAAGCCTCAGCCCAGCCTTAGCTCTGGAGAAAGGCACATGTTTTCTTTATCTCTGGATGTCACTGGATAGATTAGATGAGATATATTTATCTAGACAACAATCTGTGTTGCTGCAAAGACGTGGCTACAGAATTCCATGGGTTGAGATCATCCCATGCTGAGTTTAGCACCCGAGTGAAAAACGATCCTTCATTTTGGTGGTTGACATGTTTTCATCAAAACATAAGGAAAATGAGTAATTTGGACTCAAATGTTGGGTGTCTTTTTTTTTTTTAATTCACATTAAAAAAGCAGTAATGAGTTTGTGGGGTGGGCTATTTCAAGCAAAACCATCCTTATGAACATTGTCCTGTTGCAGTATTTGTTCCTGCTTTCTTGTATTTTCCAGTTTGCTTGTTCCCAGCAGGGTCAAAAACCCAGCTCAAGGAAGGAGGATGAAACCTTAAGGAAGAAGAGAGTGCACAGAAGAATAAGGAAGATCAAAAATGTGTCATTTCCTGCAATTATTGTCAAGGAAAATAAAGGAATAAATGTGCTATAGTATTTTTTGTCTGCTCTCATACCAAGTGTATCCACAGATCTCCCATGCTCTGACAGCAACTGTTAAATCACCCCACTGTCCACTTGGACTGCCCTTTAAAATAACTTTTTCTTTAAGAAAGAAAAGTTGAAAAATCATGGATAAACACACTCCAAGGAAATATTTCCTGTGTACAGTAGAAAGAAGCTGAAGGAGAGCCCCAGCTCCACACTGGGGTCAGTCCCCACTGCAATGTATGGAGGCAGGTCACGAGGAGGGAACCAGTGTAAACAGGATCTGCTTTTATCAGTGGGAAAAAAAACCCAACCCCGTTTAAACTAGTCACAAATATGTGCCTATATGTTACAGTCACAGGCTGCTGTGTCCAGGTCTCGCTGCAGGGTTAAGTCAGAGGCACGGGGCTGCCAACCACACGCCACCCCTGAACGCAAGACCCTGCCTGTCCCCTCTGCTTTGGGAAGGAGCTAGTGAGGGGCAGCCCGTGCCTGCACCCCCAGTGCGGCAGGACATCCCTCCTGGTGGGATGGTGGGGTTGGGGAGAAATGCCAGAGAGAAAGGATATCTCCCCTGGTGGGTGCTGGGGGGACATGCAGGGCATCCTTCTTGTGGGATGTTGTTTCTGAGGGTCCTGTCAGCCATGCAGGGCATCCTCCTGGCGGGATTCTAGGGCTGGGGTGGACATAACCAGCCTGGCAGGGCATCCACCTGCTGGGACGCTGGGGCTGAGGGGGGCATGCCAGACTGTCAGAGCATCCTCTTGGGGGGATACCTGTGCCGGGGGCCACGGCACGGGCGGTCTCCAGCGGGAAGGTGCAGCCTGGGAGGTCTCCGGGGGGAAGGTGCAGCTCCCCTTCAGCCCCAGGACCCCCGTGCCGGGGGGACACACGGACCCGCCGGACAAACCCTTTGCTCTGCTGCCGCCCGGCGGTGACGGGCGGGACGGCTGCACCCGGTACCCCCCACCCACCCCGGGGGTCTGCACCCACCGCCGCCTGACCTCCCCAGGGGAGGCTTCCCTCACCCCTGTGCGCGCCCGAAACCCCGCTCCAACATCTCCCCTCTGCCCTGGCTCTGCTCCCAGCTCGTCCTGCCCCGCGCTCGCCTCGTCCTGCACGGCAGCGATTCCCTC
>VXAY01002188.1:12589-61228 GCA_013399855.1 Oxyruncus cristatus | reverse complement strand
CCGCACGGCGTGAAGCCCTCTCTCATCCCTCTCTCTCATCCCTCTCTCATCCCTCTCTTATCCCTCTCTCCAACCCTCTCTCATCCCTCTCTCCATCCCTCTCTTATCCCTCTCTCCAACCCTCTCTCCTCCCTCTCTCCATCCCTCTCTCCTCCCTCTCTTCATCCCTCTCTCCATCCCTCTCTCTGTCCCTCTTCTGTCCTTCCATCCGGCCCGGGGGAGCGGGGTGCGGAGCGGCTCTAGGCGGGGGCTGCCGGCCGGGGATCATGCCGGGGGAGCTGCGCCTCGGCACCGCTTTCTCCTCGCCCTCCATGGAGCCCGGACTTTCTCTACAATGACTTTCCCCGAGCTGAGCAATGGCAGCTTGAGTGAGAACCGGACGGGACAGGGCAGCCAGAGCGGTGCCAACCGGTCCTGGGGGCTGCAGGGCGAGGAGAGCCCCGACGGCAACGGCACCACGCTGACTTTCGCCTTGGACGTGCAGGCGGTGGGCGTCGGGGTCTTCCTGGCCGTGTTCATCCTCTCGGCCATCGTGGGGAACATCCTGGTCATCCTGTCGGTGGCTTGCAACCGGCACCTGCAGACTGTCACCAACTACTTCATCGTCAACCTGGCCATCGCCGACCTGCTGCTCAGCACCACCGTGCTGCCCTTCTCGGCCACCCTGGAGGTGTTGGGCTTCTGGGTGTTCGGGCGCATCTTCTGCAACATCTGGGCAGCGGTGGACGTGCTGTGCTGCTCTGCCTCCATCATGAGCCTGTGCATCATCTCCGTGGACAGGTACATCGGCGTCAAGTACTCCCTCAAGTACCCCACGATCATGACTGAGAGGAAGGCGGGGGTCATCCTCGTGGTGGTCTGGCTCTCCTCCATGGTCATCTCCATCGGGCCCCTGCTGGGGTGGAAGGAGCCGCCGCCGCAGGATGAGAGCATCTGCAGCATCACAGAGGAGCCAGGCTATGCCCTGTTCTCCTCCCTCTTCTCCTTCTACTTGCCCCTCATGGTCATCCTGGTGATGTACTTCAGGATCTACGTGGTGGCCAGGCGGACCACCCGGAGCTTGGAGGCAGGGGTCAAGAAGGAGAGGAATAAATCCATGGAGGTGGTTCTGCGCATCCACTGCCGCAGTGTCCTGGAGGAGCCTCTCTCCAGCACCCGGAGCAAGGGTCACAACTTCAGGAGCTCCCTCTCCGTGCGGCTCCTCAAGTTCTCCCGTGAGAAAAAAGCAGCCAAGACTCTCGCCATCGTCGTGGGTGTTTTCATCCTCTGTTGGTTCCCCTTCTTCTTCATCCTGCCTTTCGGTAAGTGACCCTGTCCCCCCTCCCAGCCCTGCTTCCTGTGACTGGACCCCTGGGGACCTGCTCCTTGGGACAAACTTTCAGGACACAACCCACGCACGGAGGTGAGGGATAGGTAACTGATAGGTGAATAAACCAGCGGTGAATTAATTCCATTGATTAACACTTATTCAATATTTATTAACCAAACTCACAGAATCAGTCAAAGTAAATAACAAATGAATAAAACAGCAGCATGATAATTGCTTTAATTAATTCATTCTGCATTCAGCATTTTAAATAATGAAGTTCAGGCTAAGGAGTAAGCAGCTCTGTTTCAAACAGGCTGTGATTGTGGCACAGTGGTCTCCAAAGAGTTTTGCTGTCTACCTTCCTCCCAGTTTGGGAAAGACACCTGGATGTGCCTCCGTGGGTCCAGGGCTCCCACCTCTGCCAGAGGTGAGTGAGGTTTGATCTCCCCAGGGAGAGTCAGAGTCTGAAGCATGTCTCACTGACTTCCCAGGATGTCGTTGTTGTACAGGGACCTGGAGCAAGACCAGGTACTATCTAAGGGTGATGGGAGAAGATCCTGTGTGATTTCCCAGGACACTGGGTGCTCCTTTAGGGTTGTCTGACAAGTTGTGCTCTAAAGTTTTGGCGAGTTGTTTGTGAAAAGGATGCACCTCCCTGCGTGCAGAAGAGGCTGAGCAGGCACAGAACGTGCTGGGGACGTGTGATGCCCAAAGAAACATCCCCTTCCAGCACCAGTGCGGGGATACCACTGCTCTTCCTCACCACCTCACTGAACAAGCACCCAGCTCAGGGGACCTGATGAGCCCTTTGGAATGCTGTAACTAAGCCTGGAGCGGGGGGGAAGTAGAGGTTAAAATAACTTCTGGATGTCAGCGGCAGCCTTTTGCACAGAGCTCAGCAAAGCAGACAGGTCTGTCACTCCATCTGCCAGCAGGGACACACGTGTCCCACAGCCCACCAGGGACTTGTGTCCCACCAACCCTGCGGCCAGGGAAACGTTACAGCTGGTTCTGCACTTTTCTCAGGGTTTTTCAAATCCTCTTGCTCGAGGCTCCCTCTCAAGTCAGTAGAAACAGCATCGTGACGACGGGACAGATTTTGACCCGCTGAGATTTTGAGCTCCCTCCAGCACTGGGGCTGTCCCCCTGGGGACAGCTGGAGCTCAGGGCTGTGAGACACCCTCCAGTGGGATAAATCACCAGGATTGATGGTGTCTGGGGAGCTGAGGTGTCCCTGCAGTGGTGGATCAAGGCTGTGCGTGTCTGCTCTGACCATGCTGCTGTCTCGTACTTCTTTGCTCCAGTTTCTCTGTCTGGGCGAGGGTGGTATTTGGGGAGTTTATCTCAGCTTTCCACGGGTGAAGTCGCTGCTGTGGAGAGTTTTCAACCTGTGTGAGCATTGCAGTTCATGGTAAAACTCAGGCAGGGAGCAGCAAGGCTTCACTGAGCTGCTCTTTCTGCAAGACCTGAGATTAATTACCCTGTCCGACCATGCCTCACTTTCCCTTTCACTGAGCAGGTGCATGGGAGGGGGTTGTAGCCTGCAAATAAATAGTTTGGGAATTGTGGGGTTCAGGTAGATGTCAGTACCCAAAGGCTGACCTCTCTTGGCAGCCCCAGTTTGATACTCCCCTCCTCAGCCAGGATCAGCAAGAATGAGCTCCAAACCTCATTCACACCTTTACACCTTAAAATCTCAAAATCACAGGATGGTTTGGCTTGGAAGGGACATTAAAGATCATCCAGTTTCAGCCCCCTGCCAACCTTGCAGCTAATGAAGCTGGGAACTGGGATCGTGTTCCTCTGAGTTACTCCCAGTACTTGGAAGCAGAGAACAAACGCCAGGCAAATACTGGAAATATTAAAAAATAAAAAATAAAAAAGTATTTTGCTTTACTGTATCTATTCTCCCTTGAAAGCCTTGAGCCAGCTTTTCCGCTGGTGTAAATCACTACCTTTGTGCAGAAGTCGAAGGAGACACGGTGATTTCCACCGGCTAAAAATCCAAACTTCATTCCTAAAGTACCTCCCATGAACCCTCCGAGCACGCAACTTGCCAAGTCCTTTATAAACACGGCTTTGATCTTTACTTCCTGCTGTATTATGTGTATAACATAAACACAGCAAAACTTCTTTTATTCTATGACTACAAAATATTCTGCTTTTTGTTTCCCCACCCTTTGTTAATTGCAGTTTTCCTATTCAAATCTCAGAATCGTTCAGGGCTACCTGGGAGGAGAACAGAAACTTCTGATCTCGGATTTCACAGCTCAGGAGATGGGTCTGAAACTCACAGAAATCAGCAAAGTCCACTGTAAATTCACAAGCGGAAACATGCTGGGGCCAATTCTCCTTGAAAAGAACGTTGTAAATGGTTAAGCAGAATGAGTTTAATTTGTTTGTTAGACAAAAATAGGTGAAATAATTTGGGACCAACTGGAAATTATATTTATACACATTTTAAATGAAAATTAAATTCTCGTGAGAAACTAAGTAACTTTCAACTGGAGTGAAATGTATTGTTTCAATTTGAGCAAATGGGAGTTTATTAAAAAATGAGCTCTCAGAGGCATTTCAAAGTGAGCTGTTGCATTAAAATGAAGTGAATAAGGGATCTATTTTCTTCCGAAAATATCCAAATGTTTTGACTTTTTTTTTTTCCTCTTTGACATGAATTTGCAAGAAATCATCCTTGGCTCGCACTGTTCGCTGTCATCTGATTATACTTTTTAGGGATAAGAAAATTTGTCAAGTGAAAAGAGACTGTCAGCTCTACTTAGCATTCCCTGAGACACTCAGAAACTTCCGCGCTGGCTCCGTCGTCGGTGTCTGGGAGTCTGCACAGATCTTTGCAGCTCTCTGCAGAATAGTTTCCACATTAGTTACACAGGAGTAGTATTTATCACATCGGGGTTGAAAAGCTGAAATAACGAGTGATTTTGAATACCACAATCTCTGTGTGTGTGTGTGTGTGTGTGTGTTAAATGCTGTCAGCTGCTTCTCCGTGCTTGAGCAATCTACAGTGATCTTTCTTTAAATCAGCTCAAACTCCCCAGTACCTCCATGGTCTGTTTATCAGCTGAATAATTTAGCTCACTCTTGGGTGTGTGACACGGGGGATGCCATCACCAGGAGTTTAAACCAAAACTAACGGTTTCGTGGCTAATGAGACTCTTCAAGCAGTTGTTCAACCCGAGATGAAATCCTAATTCCCCGTGTGAGGGTGGTGTCTTTGCTGGGTGTGCAGTGGAGCTCTAAAAACTGCTCTGCCTCGGGATCCCGGCTGGTGGTGGGGGGGTTGAGGCAGGATTCCTCTTCCCTTAGCAAGCACCTGTCAAGAGAATATAACTGGAGACTTTTCAGAGGTGTGGGCAAGGAGTTTAAGGCTGGTTTTTAGGACAGGATTCATCTCCCTTTGGTTGTGTCAGACCACGAAGATGATCCAAGGGCTGGAGCCCCTCTGCCCTGGAGCCAGGCTGGGAGAGCTGGGAGTGTTCAGCCTGGAGACGAGAAGGCTCCAGGGAGACCTGAGAGCATCTTCCAGGACCTAAAGGGGACTTCTAAAAAGGAGGCAGAGCGACTTTTGGTGTGGGTAAATAGTGACAGGACAAGGGGTAATGTTTTTGAACTGACAGCAACATTAGATATTAGGAAGAAATTCTTTACTCACAGGGTGGTGAATAACTGGCAAAGGCTGCCCAGAGGTGCTGTGGATGCCCCATCCCTGGAAGTGTTCACGGCCAGGTTGGATGGAGCTTGGAGCAGTGGAACAGGGTGACCAGGGCAGTGTTGGAATCCCCGTCCCTGGAGGGATTTAAAAGCCGTGTGGAGGTGGCACTTTAGACATGGTTTAGTGGTGGCCTTGGCACTGCCGGGGGAACGGTTGGACTTGATGTTCCCGGAGGGCTGTTTTGAATTGAATAATTCCACGATTCTGTAGAGTCTTTATGGGCTCTTCTGCTAATGGAAAACTCTGCTAAAAGTTGGGTGCTGGGTTTGCCCTTCCAGTAGGGGCACCTGTGCAAGGTGGTCAAGGAACCAGAACCCCCTACACATCACCTATAGATAGACGGTCACCTGCTTTCTGAAGCCTGATCCAGGGGGAATTAATTAAGAATAGGAGGAGGGGTGGAGCCCTGATCCCCATCCACTCCTCAGCTGGGGAGCATGCAAAGGCAATGTGGGTCCCCAAATGGGGCCATCTCAGGACTGGAATTAGGGACCTTCTCCGTCACCACCCCAGAAGCATC
Organism: Oxyruncus cristatus; assembly: GCA_013399855.1. Lineage (NCBI taxonomy): Eukaryota > Metazoa > Chordata > Aves > Passeriformes > Cotingidae > Oxyruncus > Oxyruncus cristatus. The sequence goes on along the minus strand of VXAY01002188.1, from coordinate 55,669 downwards.
TAAGAGAAAACAAGCATCTCTTGGGACTAAGGATGCGCTAGCTGGTACCCAGGATGGTGATTTATACACCTCAATGGCCCTTTTCTTTTAAGAAGCGTAGTCTAGTCTGGGTGAAGGGCTCCTATGTTTGTTATTCTTTGGATTTTGTTGGAAATCAAGACCGGTGTAGAAAGCACAGCAGCACCTGAGTTAGTGCCACAACCCAAGGCTCCCTTCACTCCATCCTTCCACAAGCAGCAGGTTACCCGGTCGAGGAATGACTTAAGAGATCCCTCAGTATGAGCAAAGCCCTCCATGTTCATAGTCCAGTGTTTGCCTTGGGTGGGTGACTTGCTGTGCTCGCAGTGGAAGCCGGTGCTCATTTCCAGGGACGAGTCAGAGAAACAGTGTCCTGGCTTTTTCGCCTGCACCCTGAAGGAAAGGCAGCTGCTACACCTGCAAGACCCAGAAAGGTCTCCTTCAAGCCAAAGCATAAATATGTTTGTAGATGCTGTTTTTCACAGGGCAGGAGTCCTTTCACAAAGCATTTTGGAGAAGATGTGCTCGCAGAGGCGTAGCAGTGCTCAACTTCAGGAGCTGTCACTTGCAAAATAAATGATGGGGATGACACTGTAGGTAGAAGCACATTTCAGATGAGACCAGGTCTGTTCTGGTAGACATGGAGAATCTAATTCTACTCTGATATAAGAGCATTTAGTGTGGTTTCCTGATGAAAAAAAAAAAAGGGCTTATTTCATCGCTCTGTGCCCAAGAGCATGGAAGTTTTCACCACCTGATGAACTCTTTCGTGGTAGAATCATAGAATGTTTTGGGTTGGAAGGGACCTTAAACACTGTCTAGTTCCAGTCTCCTGCCATGGGCAGGGACACCTTCCCCTAGACCAAGTTGCTCCAAGCCCTGTCCAACCTGGCCTTGGACACTTCCAGGGATCCAGGGGCAGCCACAGCTTCTCTGGGCAACCTGTGCCAGGGCCTCCCCACCCTCACAGGGAACAATTTCTTCCTAAGATCTAATTTAACACTGCCCTATGGCAGTTTAAAAACATTTCCCCTTGTCCCGTCACTCCATGTCCTTGTCCAAACTCTCCAGCTCTCCTGGAGCCCCTTTAGGCCCTGCAAGGGGCTCTCAGCTCTCCCTGGAGCCTTCTCTTCTCCAGGGGAACTCCCCCAGCTCTCCCAGCCTGGCTCCAGAGCAGAGGGGCTCCAGCCCTGGCAGCAGCTCCGGGGCCTCCTCTGGACTCTCTGCAGCAGCTCCACGTCCTTGTGCTCTTGTTCCCAGGGCTGGAGCAGCTCTGCAGGGGGGGCTCAGCTGAGGGGGCAGAGGGAGAGGTTCCCCTCTCTTGACCCTGTTTTCAGTGCAACCCATCATCAACCTCAGTCACATCTGAGAAAGGGCTAAAAGTCCTCAATAGTCCAAGATCCTGTAAAAATGGACAGACGAGTAAAGGAGTGGAAACTTTTATACTCTCCCTCCCAGAAGGAAGGTTGCAGAGCAAGCTCAGCCCCTGGTTAGACACCAGAAAATACTCACTAAAAATCTACCGCAAGACACAATCAACACAAAACCAACTTCTTTAGTCTGGTTTTACACAGTGGGACCTGATAGAAAAGCTGATTTGAAAGGAGGAGGCTGAAAGATAGAACATTTAATTACTTAGATTGTCAGGGTAGTTCCTTGTATCTCCAGAAATTTTCTGAGTTACGGTGGAAGTGGCAAAATTGACATGGAAAAAAGAATGCTAATTGCTTTCAAATAATCGTTTATGGCCCAGAGCATCAGCGCAGCCTGGAACAAGAACAACTGGAATGAACTATTCCATCTGCCACATGTCCCCCGTTGTCCCCGGTTCATGGGAACCATACATTGATTAAAAACACCAGCAAAGACATGGATGGAGTCTCAAAAGCTCTGGTTGGATTTATTGGATGTCATCCAAACAAGAGGCACCACAGGATGTTTCCATGAAATGGGCTCATGCCAAATTAGCATAAATTCATTAAATTATAGGGAATGGATGGATGGATGGATGGATGGATGGATGGATGGATGGATGGATGGATGGATGGATGGATGGATGGATGGATGGATGGATGGATGGATGGATGGATGGGTCTTCCAGCCCATCTCCCTTTCTCAGGAAAAGACCACTTGGCCCCAGACCATTTCTGAGCCATTTCAAGGCTATTCTGAAAGACCTGAAGTGAGGGGAAATCCATTGCTTTTCCCAGACAAATTTTACTGTTGCTTCAGCAGCCCTCAAGTGTGATTTTCCGCTTCTCTTTTTCCCACTCAGAGTGTCTGCAATAACACCAGGGCTGTGTTGAAGCCTTCCAGAGTGTCATCCCTAGGGCAGGACAGCCGGGATCCTGCAGTGGGCCCAGCACAGGGACATGTGGGGGTGCACATCCCACTGGGATAGCACTGGAGGAACAGTCCAGGCACAGGGCACCTGGCTGGGAGTCACCTGCTGTGATTGTGTCTGTCTAGAGAAGCTCTGTGGAAAAGCAAACCTCGGAGCTGGGCTTCTCTCCCGAGAAAACACGGTGACAACCTGCAGAAGGGCACGGGAGAGAATGACAAGTAGGCACATGGATAACAAGCCTGTGAGTAAATCAAGTAGCTAAAGCATCAGGCAGTGTTGATTCCCTCCATGTGCCCCAGGGCAGAAGCCACCAGAGTGCAGAACAGCAGGGAAACAGTCTGTGTTTGTTTGGAAATACTCAGCCAAAACCAATTATTTGGAGCCCAGCTGAGTGTGTGGGGCTCCTCTCCTGCCCATTACCTGTGTGGGAGGCCAGAGATGGATAGAGGGGCTCAGTACAGTTATTGCTGCTGTAAGAGATGCCTCCTTCTGGACCTCAAATAATGATCTGGGCACCCAGATTTGAACATCTGCTTTGCCTCTGCCTGGCCAAAGGAGTGCAGGGATTGGAATTAGGACCCAAATCTCCCACGACCTGTGTGTGGGATTACTCTGCTTCCAGTCTATCCACTGCACCACCAAACAAAACTATTTAAAGCCAAATGTCTTTTTATATGGCAGAGTCTTGACGCATCTGGAGGCAGTTGCTAAAGGGATGTACCACAAACAGGAAAAAAATAGATCTTGAAAAACTTAAAACTACTGGGATTTAGTGGGCAAAATGTTATAAAACCTCTCATCAGGGGTTTTGGAACCAATACAAAAATACGCCACATAACTTTAAAATCATCTGTGTTAAGCTGGGACGGATGGTTTTATAATATTTGACAAAACTTCATCCTGAATATTCTGAGGAGGAGTTTTTAATTAGTCTGCTCTGTCCTCGTTAATTTGTATTTGGGTAAATATTTTGCTAGTTAGTTCTTATAATCCGGTTAACGTAATGTAACAAAAAATGAGGAAACGAGTGGGCTGCTCTTTTGGATGGTCATGCAAGGTGGTTGGTTGATCTCTTATTACCAACTTGCTTTTCATTGGTTTTGCCACAAAAAAAAAACCCCAGCGTGAATTAGGTATGTCATGTTATCAGGTAACAGTGTCAAGGCTTCGTGATCCCTGTAGGGTTTTAATTACAAGTGCTCACTTTAGTGATTACATGCAGCATTTTTGCTCAAGGCACTTCAGAAAACGAGTTTATTTCCTTGGGAGAGCAACCTGAATTATCTTCTGATTGATCAGTCAGGAGTTTTCTTTGCTGTGATTACTGTGCTCTATTCGAGGTAGGGCTGATAGTACCTTTTAACATTATGGGATCCTTCTGGAGTCAAGTCCCAGTTTTTGGTGCCAAACATAAACTATTAGGTAAAGTTTTCCGTTCTGTGCCTTCGTAACAAGCTGAGATTGTTCTGCCAAATGTGAGACAACATGAGATGGCCATATCTGAGAAAGATGACAGGGAAAACACAGGCTTTGGTTCCTGTCATGAGTGTTATGGGGACAGGCTGGTGTGTAAAAAGCTCTGGCAGGGCCCTGTGCCAGAGCAAAACCGCTTCACTCTAGTGGAGTTAGGGATTCTTTATGTCAGGACAGGGCAGGAATTAGACAAAGGTGGTTCAATATGGCCAAATCCTGTAAAGAAAGAACTTTTCTGAGGAGTTGTCAAGGCTGGGAAGTTCAGCAAGACTGGAGTTTGCTGAGGAAAGGCTTTTAAGAGCAATGACCTGATGGTGTCTGATGGGCATTTCTGCTGCCCTGCAGTCCCCTGTGATGCTCATTTCATAAAACCATCATAGAATCAGAGAATGGTTTGGGTTGGAAGGGACCTCAAAGACCACCTTGGGCAGGGACACCTTTCACTATCCCAGGTTGCTCCAAGCCCCGTCCAACCTGGCCTTGGACACTTCCAGGGATCCAGGGGCAGACACAGCTTCTCTGGGCAACCTGTGCCAGGGCCTCACCACCCTGGGTGGTGGTGAGAATTTCCTCTTAGTATCTAATTTAACCTCCCCTCTTTCAGATGTTGCCTCACAGGTCATACCAACCTCCACACAAGTAGTAACAGGAGGGCAGCTGAACTGCCCCTCGCAGAAGAATGTTGTTGTCACTGGCAACAGAAGGTATTTCAGGGTTTGGTTGGTTGGTGTTTGGGCAAAAGAAGGGTGTAAAGAGTTTCTGTCTTGAAATGTATGTAGTGGAAAATCCAGTTTTCCAGCTAATAAGTGTTAAGACTTTTTTTACCAACCCAAGTTGTTCCCTCTCCTTGTCCTTTTTACAGGCAAAATTTCCAAGTCCTGTGAAGGTGTCCAAGCAAGAGATTTATTTCCATCATTCATTACGGGATAACTCGACCCTTGTTGTGTTGAGTTGATCCTGTGATTCTACTGAATCAGCTTTGTTCTCTGACTAGGATGGTGTTTAGGAAACAATTCTTCATGGAAAGGGTTGTCAAGCACTGAAACAGGTTTCCCATGGAATCCACGGAGAGGGGTTTAAAAGCCATGTGGTCGTGGCACTTGGGGACATGGTTCAATGGTGGCATCGGCAGTGCTGGAAGAACAGTTGGACTTGGTGATCTTGGAGGTCTTTTCCAACACTGATGATTCCTTGATTCTGTGATTCCATGATTCTGCTTCTGCCTGCCCTGCCTTCTCCGATGTGGTGCTGTATGAAACTGTCCCGTGGAAACAGAAGAGTGTACTTCTCCCTGCACCATAATTTATGGGTGAGATTAGCCCGAGGAGGGATTTACTGGAGTGGCTGGAACAGGATATGGGTTTTTAGCTGCTCCTAGTGAATAGCCTTTCTCTGAGAGGGCTCTGATGCATTTAGAGGCAAGCCTGAGAACCACCAGGTCTGGTGGCAGAAAACCAACTGCCAGCTTGATCAAGAGAGGGCATTTCCTGCTCCTGGGAAGTTTCCAGCCTGAGGCAATTAACAACTCAGTCATTAAGGCCCCTGAAATGCAACTTTTATTTTTACACCCTCCAGGAGTTGGGAAAAAAAAAAAAAAAGCCATTTACAAGGGATTCCTGCTGGGAGAAATCCCTGCCCCAGACAAGTCCAAGCTGCCTTTCCTGTTGCTCACAGTGGGTTGTCACATTGATGACATTCAGCTAAGGAAGATCAGCAGGATATAGGGAATACAGGACTGGCTCCAACACAAAACTGCCTGAGAAATGTGCCTGGAGCTGTAGGAACATGAGGTTGTTGGTGCCACGTGGGTTCAGGACCTGGAATCAGGCCTTCCCCTCTTGTGTTTAGGAGTTTGTTTATTTATCACGTTTATTGGGATCTGTACTTCCCCCAGTGAGTCAAAGGCTGGAACAAATCACAGGGGTTATCCTGCCTGATCTCCTGAGTGAAAGAACTCCTGGCTTCATTCCCCTGCAAGGCTGTTGCAAGTGTTGAGAAGCCCAAGGGCCAGGCCATTTTTTCCATGATGGGGAAAAAAATCCCCAAAAATAAGGAAGCCGAAGAGATCTCCAATTAAAGGATCAATTATGCAAAAAACTGAGCAGGAAACAGCCCCCACCACGGAAGAACCCTGCCCCAGGCTTTGCTGGAAAGGCTGTGCCATAGCTGAGTCCAGGAGACGTGGACAAGATCTCTGTGAAATTGTTTAGGTAGGGAAAAGATAAAAAAATAAACTTGTTTAGAGAGAAGTTCATATCCTAAGCATAAAACTGATGATTTGTAGCATAGAGACAGTGAGGAATGGGAATATCTTCATGGCATGATGCTCTTCTCTTGTGGCAGTGAGGCGAGAGGGGGTTAGGGCAACTTGACCAGCAAAGGGACAGGAACCTCCATCTCATCCCTATCAGTTTTCCAGCTGCAAATTTCCTCAGACCAGCTTCACAAATCACTGAGGAACAGGCCGTGGGTAATCACAGGGGTCATGGAGGGCAGTGACCCCGAAGTTCAGGGACTCAGACCCACTTTTGATCCCCCAGGTCACCAGGTGAAGCTGGCAATGGTGTTATTTCTTGCCCTCTCACCTGAGTCCCAGGCAGGGCACCTGACACCTGTATTCCCACCCCAGATGTGTTCTCAGAAATGCAGTTTGGAAGGGCCTGGGGCACACACACAGCACAGCAGTGGAGGCACCACCAGCTGCTCGCTGCCCTGGTTTGAGGGCAGAGAGCAGAGGATTTGGGTTCAGAGGAGCTTCCAGCTCTTGAATCTCAGCCTTGGAAGCCAAGTTCTTGCAGAGACACTTGTCAAAGGTCACCAGAAAGGTTTTTCAGCCACAGGCTGTTTCAGTTCCCAGGGTCCCTTCCATAGGAATCATCTGGAAAGCTGTGAGGATGCAGTGTGAAGTTCCAACTGGCATCCAGCCATGGGCTTGTGGGGATTTGGGGAAACAAAACAGAGTGACTTCACATCACAGGGTTTGCTTTCTGTGTATTCCTCACTCAGAGAAGAGCATAGAATCGTGGACTCATGGAATCATGGAATGGTTTGCGTGGAGAGGGGCCTTAAATACCATCTCATTCCATCCCTGCCATGGGCAGGGACACCTTCCACTAGCCCAGGTTGCTCCAAGCTCCGTCCAACCTGCCCTTGAACACTTCCAGGGGTCCAGGGGCAGCCACAGTTTCTCTGGGCAACCTGTGCCAGTGTCTCACAACCTTCCCAGTAATGAGGTAGAAGAAGAAGGACCAAAGCACGGAGTTTTGCAAATACTGCATCTCTCCTTTCCTTCTGCCTTGAAAAAGCCGAATTGTTTGGGATTAAATCATGAGGTGCTTCCCTTCCAGTGACACCACACAGTTACAGCACTTGAGGGCTCTCTGCAGAGGGATCTACCCGAGGTCTTTAATGACCCACAAGCCATTAGTCACGTGCTTCAGCCTCTTTTGTGTCAGGGGATGTACAAAGAGGAGTGTTATTTCTAGCCTGGAGGAGCTCAAATTAGTGGATCCAGATGGGTGTGGGAGGCATGAGAGCACCCAGTGGTATCTGTGTGCAGGCAGACTGCAGTTGGGCAAAGGAGTGGGGAATAGTGGTGTATTGACAGGAATATTGGCAGGTAGCTTCTGGGAATGCCACCAAGGAGAAGGGACCAGTTTTCATTGCATCTGACCATCTCCTTGGCCACCCCATGCCCCCGTGGGTACCCTTTCCTGACTATCCCCTTACCAGTGCTTCCTTTCTCATCCATATCCCTGATAAACGAGGAATGTAATTTTTTCTGGTGTGCAGGCAAACAAAGAAATTAGGACCAGACTCACAGGTGAAGATTTCTGTGCGTAGTTGTCTGTGGGTAGGTGAGTGTCTCAGCTCCCACTACTGACCATGCCTCCAGAGCTTGATTGCTATCCGGGTTTGGATTGCAATTTACTTCCCTAAAACATGCCCAAGATCCCCTAAGGTAGGTGAAGCAACCACATGAGCTTTTTGGTTGCAAGACACAACCTGAAGGAGCCCTGTGCTCTCCTGTGGGGACATCCAGAGACCGGGAGGGACATCCCAGGGCATTTATCTCCAAGTGGTACAAGACGTGTAGGCAACCCCGGTGTCTTCTTTAAGACAACTTGACTTGCACCCTGGATTTTGCTTTCCCAAGAAATTAAAAAGAAAACCAGACACCCTTGTGTAAGATACATCTGGTAACACGCCCACAGAAACATTTCTTTCTCCGTCCCATAAACTGGAGTGTGGTATGTGCCCAGAAGCTTGATATCTTGGCACGTCAGTGCCTTTCCCTCAGGCGCACCTTTCCACAGGCTCGTTCCGAAGCTGTGTCCTGAAAGGAAAAATAAATGGGTCACTACAGCCTTCTCAGATGGCCTGTGAGGAATCAGTCTGGCTTCCCTGACGTCGCTGCCAAGCATTAAAGGACACACCTAATGCTTCAGGGCAGGAATAATAAGAAATATATATAAACATCTTTGAAGGAAGGGCCTAATCTTTGGTGATGGGCAGAGATAGAGAAGAAAAGTCATCTGAGGGACTTCAATGGTCTGTTTCTTTTGTAGTCTCCATCACTTGGCCTGTTTATCTGGACAACTTGGACTCCGCTGACTTTCAAAACAGATGGAAAACACAGAATATCAGTGGTGAGCTTGGCCTTTCCATTCAGGACAGGTAGTGACAGGAAGGTGTTGGATTAGGTGGTGGTGCACACAAAGCTTCTCCCATCACAGCTTTAGGTCTGCTCACCTGCCAATGCTGAGACTCAGAATCAGCTCAGAAACACACTTTCAAGCATTCAAGGCCAGGTTAGGCAGGGCTTAGAGCAACCTGGGATAGTGGAAGGTGTCCCTGCCCATGGCAGAGGGTTGAAACTCAATGTTCTTTAATATTCTTTTCAACCCAAACTCTTCTATGACACACATGATGCTGAGCCTCTTCCTGGGATTCATTAGCATCCCTTAAGGACCGCAGCAGGCAGTGTGGCACTGCTGTCCTACAGGAAGGATCCATGAACTTCCCCCAAAGGTCAGGGGAATGAGGACGTGAGCGGTTTCATTCTCCTGATGCGACAACAGGGCAAGGGAAAGTATTTGCATTCAAACCAGAACTTTCCCAGTGTCTGTGGCTGTTTGAGTCAAAGGCAGTGAGGGAAGGGGGCTGAGTTGGGAGTGTTTACTTTGAATGGGGCCATCAGCCTGCCAGGATGTATTCCACACGTTCTGGAAAAGGTCTGTTTCTTCTCCCTGTGTACTCTTACAGCACACCCAGCAGCCTGCACTCAAAGAAACCACAGGTGATTAAATTAATAGCCTAATGTATGCAACATTTACTGCTCAAAGTAGAACCAGGTGACTCACAGAGGAATTCAGATAAGAGAACTGTAGAGCAACATTGCAGAAATGTGATCCCGTCTGCCATCCCACCACATGCATTGGCAATCCCTCAAGTACCTTCTTCCTTCCTAGCTCTTCATCTTCCTCTTCCTGTTTCTCCTCCTCCCTGTACCCCTCTGTGGCTCTGGTGTGCAAATACCAGAGGCAGCTGTCACCACCTTGAGACAGGATTGACTTCCACAACAGATCCCAGTGGATCAACCATGATCCCATTCAGAATCACCTGAGCTTTCTTTATGTGTGTCCCAGTCCCTGAAACTCTGCTGCTGTGCCTTTGGAGAGGCCATTCTGGATCATTATTGCATCCAGTTCTTGGAAACTTTATTGTTTGCAGTGAGAACATATCAGTGTCTCACTGCAAATTAGTTTTGTGTCCGTGCCATCTCCCTTAAGTAATTATATTTTTTCCTTGGCTTTCACCCTTCTGGCAAACAGCTGGTCAGGGGGCTTCTTCCCCTGTAGCCTCTTCTTGTTGCATTGAACGGCCTAATGAATTCCTTTTTGCCTTTATTGTCTATATTCCCCCCAGGCCCTTCTGGATTTAGTCCTCTTTAGATCACTGATGGTTTGGGTGCTTTGGGAGACCAACCTCATACTTTACACTCAAACTCTTGAAGATACATCCGACAAATGGGTGCCTGGGCAAGTATTGCTTCATGGTAATAACCCTGATGTCCCTGTTAGCAATATTTGGGGCAGATCACACTTCCCACCTGGAGAAGAGATGGAGAAGGCAGCCACATGGACTGTGTTGATGGACATCCCCTCTGACTGCCATGGCACAAGCTGTGCAGTTTGTTGCCCTGGCTATTAAGTTGGCACTGGGTTTGGACTCTTCCAGGTCATGCCACAGAAATTTCCAAGGCAAAGTGTCTAAAAAAAATGAATGGTTGCTCCCTGCCATGCCCAAATCCATGCTTAGGATTGGACCATTTTGTAAGCTTGTCTTTTTTGCTGCTGTTTTGTTGTGACTCTCCAAAGGACCCTCCTTCCAAAATCATCTGGAAGGATCTCCCCAGGTCACTGGAGGGGTCTCACCTTGAAGTCTCGAGGTCCCCATCAGCCAGTGCTGGAATGTGGATTAAGAAAAGCTGCTCCACTGCCACATGTGGGTCATCTGCCTCTCGAGCTTACGGTCACCATGGTGACCGTGTCAAGCACCTCAGAAAATGGTCTGGGAAAATCCATTTTTCTTTCTCCCCGTTTATTTCTTGACACTTCCAAATGACTTCTTCTCACCCTTCTCCTTCTCCAGCCCAGGACTGACTGCANTTTGTTGTGACTCTCCAAAGGACCAGGACTCTCCAGGGGACCACAGAGACTTTGTTTTATCCCATCTCTCAGACACATGGTGTGATTCTTGGGGTTTCCTGTGCAGGGCCAGGAGTTGGACTCCTTGATCCTGATGGGTCCCTTCCAACTCAGCATATTCTATGATTCTATGATCAATTCTGCCACGAGCATTTGAAAAGGGTGTTACAGTCCATGAAAAATCACTTTACTTGTGAAGAGAGAGACAGAGGGTCTGAGCCAGCCCTAGGTGATACCAGGACCTGGGTTCCTCTTTTCCCATCAAATAGTCCATCAGTAGAGTTTTCAAGTGGACAGGCATTGGAAGTTAGCCTGGGCTGCACCTCTTCCATACATGTGGTCGTGGACCATACCTCCACCTGCACCCAGGACCCAAGAAGGAGAAAACACCTTTGCACCAGTCACAGGAGCGAAGAATCTCAAGGTTAGAAGACTTCCTTGGAAGAAAAATCTAGGAATCGCTTTTCTTAGCTACCCCTTAGTTTATGCTTAGCCTTGCTGTCCCATCCTTTCCCATCTCCAGTGCCAAAAATGTCCTCTGGGACCTTTGCAAGCACCTCCCAGCCCTTCAGACAAGGGGCTCAGCTTTTGTCCCCCCTCCATTTCTCATTCTAATGGACACCTCTGTCTCTTGGTGTTAGTAAAAATCCTCCTCAGGGATCTGTCAGGCACCCAGGCAATGGTTTGGGCATTTTTAATGTCTCTGCAAAATAGGACACTGAATTTAGGTGTCTGCCTCAAGATCACCACTGTTGTCACCCTGATACTTACACAGGTCCTTGTACTCAGAGCTTGTTTCCTTCCTTCAGAAGGTTGAGTCCTTCCTCCTTGAGGGGCTGTTGGTCTCCATCCCACCCTGGATGTCTCTTTTAACCGATTCTGGTGCTGGTGGGCTGGTCACTTCAGAAAGTTTCAGCACCAGCAAGTTTTCCTTGGTTTCATCCTCTCCAAGGTTATCCTTGTTCCATGTTGCTCCATTTCATTCCCTACACAAAACAGAAACACTGTGGCAGGTTTTGACAGGTAAACTGGAGTTTTGGGTCCTGCAGACTTTGTCAGAAACCACCAAGGCTGACAAATAAGTCACAGTGCTATGCTGTGCTTCTGTTACTCCAAATACTGGTAAGGAGTAAAAAACATCCCACTAGACAGATGTTTCCATTAAATTTGGGAATGTCTACAAAACCACACAGAATAGGCCTACAAATGAAAAGCAAACTGAGCTGTTTATTGCCATTAACAAACAGGGGGAAAAAAACCCCAACCAAACAGCAAAACAGCGAGAGCAAGAATGTGGTCATTTGGGAACAATTCGTTATTTGTTATTCCTGCTAATAAAATCTATTTGCACTGCAGTTCCGTCCAGGAGCATGCGCGTAGGAGCTGGAATTCCCATTACAAAATGGTAATTCCTCACTCTGAAGACGTTATTGCTTCGGTTTTGTGAGCTTAACTGTGCAAATCGTTGACCTCGGGGCACCATTATGTTGTGGAACTACCAGAAGTTGCCCGCAGCAGATGCACAGAAGAATATCAAACATTAGAATGTGTGTGTTTTCATTGAAAAGATGGATAATGATGTTGAATCACCCAAGGGAGATCCAGAAGGCTGATAATGGTCCTCTATCAGCAGGTTTAGGATCAACTGAGGGAAGAGTTGGGCCAACAAAAGGAAATTAAACTCTCTTTTTCAAATTGACCAATAATGCCCTATTTCCTTTTGTATTTTGATTATATTTGGTTTATAAACTAAAATATAAGCAAATTTTAATGAAAAGCACTTTTACATGTGTTCTTCCCCACCCGAAAAGTTTTGCTTTGAAAAGTTTCAATATTGAAACTTTGCCTTTGTTTTCCAAACCCTCCCTTTCCCTCTCATCCGCTTTGGCCAAAATAATTTGGTGAGTTTGCCCTACATGAAAATTTGTGTTTGTCTCCTCTAATCTGTCAATGAAAGAGGCAACCAATAAATTTTTGCCCTGCTATCATCAGATGTCTCTTTTTTCTGGCAGGCTGCATGAGGATGGTGTGAGGAGAGATAGCCTGGCACGGCTGGAGAGCTCTTAGGAATGTCTGTGTAAAAAGCGATTAAGAAGGTTGTATAATGAAGCAGACACTTGTCATTGCTATGAACAGCTGCAGTATTTCTTGGTTGTACCAATTTTTTGGATTTCCTTTGCAGAACAAGTCCCAGGTTGAAGTGCACCATTGTTGCTCCGTATCTCCCAAAAGCCATTTTAAGGGAGCAAGTGGCCTCTTTCAGAGGAAAATCACGGACTGTTAGCAGTGGCAGAGAGCAAGGAAGGATGTCACCAGCCCTTAAAAACTAATCACCCTTGAGCTATCCCAAAATCCAGGCAGCAGGGGTCACTTTGACACTGTTGGTCTGCAGGTTGTCAGTGCTCTTTGCCATGGGAGCATCACTGAGGGTCAGGCACCGGGGAAAAGTTCTTCCCAGTGTTACCTCAGAATCCCACCCTGGGGCTCCAGGATGGATGGGATCACCCACACCTCCTCGTGTTTGCCACAGCTGGGACACCTGTGCCACAGGAGATGAGGAACAAGGGCAGGTTTGTGACCACGGAGGTTCCCAGGCTGAGGACCAGGGGAGTCCCGACAGTCTGCAGGGCCAGCCCGTAAACTGGACTGTCCCCTCTCTCTCAGTGGGAGCACCCAGGGATTTCTCAGTGCCAGGACATCAAAGAGGAGATTATAACCAGCTGTCTCGTGGGGCTAATTGATAGCAGACCTCTTTATCCCTCAGGGAGGTCCGTGAGGGAACCCAGCCAAGGGAGGTCGAAAGGAATGAACAAAGGATCACGGATTTTCCAGAGTGTGAGGAGGGCAGAGACCACCTTCACCCCAGGGTGTCCTCCAGGGAGCAATCTCCCAGCTGGTCCAACCCCTCCGCCTTCCCTGAGGAGAGAGTCCATCAGTGGGCTCAGGACTGATTTGTCACCCACCACCCAGGGGAATATCTTATGTCACTCAACTTCATCTTGTTTAACTAGCCCAGTGCAAGGACAGGGCAGGATGTCAGTACAGGCTGGGGGATGAAGGGAGAGCAGCCCTTGGGGCCCTGGTAGAAGAACATCTGGACACAACCCCGCAGTGTGTGTTCACAGCCTGGAAAGCCAACAGCATCCTGGGCTCATCCCACACTGTGGGCAGCGGGCAAAGGGAGGTGACTCTGCCCCCCTACTCCACGCAGGTGAGACCCCACCTGCAGTGCTGCCTCCAGCTCTGGGGCACCAGCGCAAAAGAAAGACGTGGAGCTGTTAGAGCACATCCAGAGGAGGCCATGAAGATGCTCCAAAAACTGGAGCACCAGTGCTGTGGAAACAGGCTGGGAGAGCTGGGGCTGTTCAGCCTGGAGAAAAGGTGGCTTTGGGAGACCTTATTGCAGCCTTCCAGTACCCAGTGAGGGCTTTTAAGAAAGATGGAGAGAGGCTTTTTTACCAGTGCCTGCAGTGACAGGGCAGGAGGCAACAGTTTTAAACTAAGAGAGAGTAGGTTGAGGTTGGACTTAAGGATCAATGAAGGTGGGGAGGCCCTGGCCCAGGTTGCCCAGAGAAACTGTGGCTGCCCCATCCCTGGAAGTGTCCAAGGCCAGGTTAGATGGGGCTTGGAGCAACCTGGGCGAGTGGAAGGGGGTTGGAACTGGGTGGGGTTTAAGGGCCCTTCCACCCCAAACCATTCCATGATTCTGAGATGCTTTGTCACTCCAGTGACTGGGAATCATCCGGAAACTGTGGTTTAGAAAAGCAGCCATGATCCCTTACTGTCTCCTCCACAGGGTCAGTGTAGCATATTCTGCAACTCAGCAGAATTCCTCCTTGCTTTGATTTTGCACAGAAGCAAAAGTTGCCTTATTAGAGAGCTCAAATGGGAATTTTTCCCTCAGGGTAATCTGAAAACCAGCATCCATTTGTCAAGGCATGTTTTGATCTTCTCCAGTAACTGGAAGGACTTTCTTCTAACAGAAAGTGAAATTGTCTGAGTGTAGAAGCATTTTGTCCTCCATTCTCATCAGATATCAAAAGAGTAAGGGACTATTTCCCATAGCTTGCATCACTTCTGTGCTTCCAAATCAGCAGCTGAACTTGGTGCCCCATCCAGCATGGCTGGAGATGGAAGTGTTGGAAGTGATGGAAGTCAGGAGTGCAGGGCTGAAATGCCTGGGGGCATCCACGGTTATCCAAAGCACAAACACTGTCGCGCAGACGTGCCTGTATTTGCATTTTCCAACCTGAAAAATGGCTATTCCAGAGACAAAACTGGCAGTTTCACTGCCTGCAGGTGATTGATTGCATCTTTTGCATCGAATTGCTGGGAAATGGCGCATTGCACTCGTGAAGAGGTGGGGAAAAAAGAAAAGAAAACCGTTAGGCAGAGGTTAAAGTGGGAATGGAGAACAGATCCATCTGTGCAACCTCTCCCCTTCTCCTTCATTGATGCCAGAAGGTCCTGTGCTCTCCAGTGCCAATCCAGAATCAGGAACAAATGCAAATCAGGCACGTTTGACCTTCTTGCTGTAATATTTGGGGCACGGACTCAGCCTCCTGCACACCTGCAAAGCGCTTGCCGTTCTCCTGGGTGTGGTGGCCCAAAGTGAGTGAAACATTTAAGCAGAAGCTGAATTTACGAGATTCCAAAGTATCTGGCCTGGATATTGGCCAGCAAGGGAGGATTTCACTGGGAAATACCAGTTGGAAAACCAAGCGGAAATGTCCCAGGTTTAGCAGCTCCACTTCAATCACTACTCATGGCTCCAGGGCAGTCCATCCACGCCAAGTTTCCATGGCTTTCTTGCCATCGAACCATCAGAGTGAAACCTTGGCAGCTCTGTGCTAACCCGGGGCTGACTCCTGGATGCCACGCCAGTAACCTGGAAGCCCTGGAGCATCCTGGCTCCAGAAAGGATTTTCTCATACTTCAGGGCTTTCCACTTCGAGTATGTTAATTTGGGGAACTTTAAGACACTCCAGATTCCCATATTCATAAATTCCAAGGATTGCAGGGCTCCCATTGCCTGAACTCCTGTGCTGCTCTGTCCAGGGAAAGCCCAGGGAATGTAGCTGGCCAAGGACTTTCCATCTTCTGAACCCTGTGGCTGAGGAAGCTTGAGAAAGGGGAGAGGGGAGACTGCAGATCCATCTAGGGGTGGTTGACTGTTGGCACGGTTGTCTCCACGGATTCAGAAGTGTTTCCACATCATCTGGTAATTGTCAGGTTTCCAGGGACACATCCCCTTTAGACAACAGTGTGCACTGGAGGTTCTTAAAATTCATTTTTTTAAATTTATGTTCCCTCGGAAATTTTCATTGATTTTTTTATTGCATTGGGTTTTTTTTTTTCTTTTTTTGAAAGAAAACAAATATCAAACACCGAAATTCCCACAAACCAGGCATCTGGATTTCCAGATAACTCTGTTCCTGAGTATGGATTGGCATGTTCTGCAAAACCCAGGTCTTAACAATTCCATCTCATCACATTAAAATCCTGGGGATTTGATCCACTGGCTTTGTATAATTGTAGATGACTGAGGATGGGAATTGTTTTAAGGGATGATCTTGTCCCTCTCTTGACTTCAGGTCAGAGAAAATAGATCTGGCATGTACAGTGAGCACACAGTGGAGTATTTCCATTACATGGGAATGTCTGGTTGTCCTGGTGTTATGAAACTGGCTCCAGTGTGCAAATCTGCTTTTGCTGCTTCATGTCATTCAGGCAGAATCTGCATCACCACCAGTCAGTTCTGTACAGATGTCATTGAGGACAAAACTCTTCCCCCCCCGCAGCAGTGCAGGTATAAACTGTGTGGTATAAATTCTCCCTCAATCCAGTTCCTGATTAATAGCTTCAGCCTTCACTGCCTCCTGTTTCCCAACAGCCCCATTTTCCCAGTCTTGTATCTGACTTCCTTCATCCTAGAACTCCCCTACACACAACACACACATCCTCACCCTTCCCTGAAGCTGAGCTGAATCTTTTAGGATGTGAATTGCCTGAGGACGTGGTTTTCTAGCAGATGCTTCCAAGCAGCACAACTTTCAAAGGAGTACAGATTATTATATGTGTAGGTTAAATGCATGAACCCAAGGTATATGTTGTTCAGAAGTAATTATTTATCTCTAAAACTGATTAAATATAAAGCCTGATTGATTCTAATTTTTCGGTGCAGCTGAGTATTGTCACTTGTTAAAAGCATAGGGTCATTCTTGGGATGCTGGAATTTTGCCACCCTCAACCATGGCATGTTTTGTTGTTCCTTGCTTGATTTAGTGACTTAGAAAAAGCTCCAAATTTCCAACCAGACACTTGGAACCCAGTGGGAGAGATGAACACCAACACCATGCACTGCTGTCTGCACAGAAAACCTGTTTGGTCCATGTTTTCAGTAGTGGTTGGACCAGATACCTCCAGAGATACCCGAACTCTATGTCTCTTAAAGTCAGATTCAAGTGGAAAACCATATAAATCAGAAAAGTTATAATTGATCCAGTTTGTTACACTTCAGTTATTCCACTCTCAGCCTTTTCTTCCAGCATGTTATGTCCATATCATTAGATGGCTGACTCCCACCTACATCCCAAAATTGCAGAGAAGTGCCTATACCAGTACATTAAATGCCTGGGAAAGCCCCCAGCTGGTGAAACCAGCTGGCAGATGACAGCCTCCATCTCAGCCTTTCACTCACAAACAGGTAACTAAACGTAGGTGCCAATTTGTGAGATGAATCCTACCCTTGAAGACCCCGATAATCTGGGTCCCAGCTGTTCTGGCTCATTGAAATCATCTCTCTTATGCTTCTTTTCTGTCATTCAATGGATTTCCTCCTTTTTAAGGGTTTTGTTTCAGTCCAGCTATGAGGATTAACAAAGTCTAGTGTTGTGCAGATATTTTGTCCACTCTGTGTATCATTGCCTGTATTTATTCCAACAACTCCACCTTCAAGTGAGCCTTGACTTCACATGTGTTCCAAATTCTCTTGCTTCTCCTGTTCTTTGCTGTAAGAGGTAACTGGGATCCGTGGAGCCTATCCTTCTTTTAAATGGATGTGCCATTATCAAGGAAGGACTCTGAGCTGATGCTCCCATTTCTTTACTGAAGCAGAAATTTCAGTCTTTTCATTTGTCCGTGTTTTTCCCCGTGGCTGGAAAAGGACACATCTGCTGATCAGTTTGCAGCTTTGCTTTCCAGAAGAGAGTTTACTTGGATCCAGGATCAGTCCAGGCTCAACTCCAAGCCCGGCAAGGAGTTCCTCCTTTTCTGCTCAGACGTGGATTTAATGGTATTAGGCAGGGTGTTGATGGTTTATAGCTACTTTTAAGAGGTATTAAAGAGGTTTTCAGATCAGGGCAAACACAACTGAGCTAATCTGAGCTTTCAAGCTTGGTTAACAGTAGGAAAAAAAAATACACCTGGAAAAACTCATCCCTAGAAATCAGTCATTGGGCAGCCACATGGCTGTGTCCAGTTTGTAACTAAATAAGCCCTACTTTCATGGAAAAGCTGTCTGTGGAGTGGAGTGATTTGGGCTTTCTGAGTGTAACAGGAGGATGCAAAAACACTCAGGGGTGGTAGGGAAAGCAACCACCTCCAGATATCCAAGGATAAAGGCAGAAGTTTTTAGCTCCATGTACTCCCTGTGGTTTGGCCCCCGTGTGCAGGAACAGCAGCCCAAACACCTTTTTTTTCACCCCAACACACCCAGAGGCACATCCAGATTTAAAGAGCTTGGTTCAGTTAGAAAAGCAAGGGGGTTTTTTTTAAACACCAAAAGAGTTGTCTGGCTGCAAACAGTAATTACTGCCCCACTCCCTGCTGCCTTGGGTCATGCCCTCTGAAATTCTGACCAGAGCATCCCAGTGATTCTATGAGGCCTGGTGCATAATTGGGAAGCAGCATCCGTTGGCATGTACATTTGGAAGAGCTGGGATCAGGGGACTACTCTGCTTTCCTCTGGAGACAAATGCCAGGAGGTCACTCTGCATGTCATCAGGCTGATCCCAACAGGGAGCTCGGCATCCAAGGTACACTGGGAATAAATTACACTGATTAAGACGCTCCCCAGCAGGGGTGGCTTGGAGGCAGTGGAGACACATGGCCCAGCCAGTCTCTGCAAAACCTCTCAGAGCTGCCACTGCCTCCTCAGCTTGACGGTCTGTGTGTGATTTTTCACAGCTCCACGTATCCCCTTTCCAGCCATCCACGATGAATCCAGCACTGCTGCTCCAGCTGGAGAGCTGGCACTGAGAAATATGTTTGTTGGCCTGCGGTGCTTTTCAAGATATTTTCTGAAAGAGAGCCATCTCTTTTCTCTCGTAGTCTTCTACTGACGCGCACAAGGACATCAGTCTCAAGTTGCAGGCACTGCTCTTGCACACTCACACTCAGGCTTTCAGCCTCTCTCTTTTATTTCCCCTAAAGTGTCCAATTCACCAGATTTTTGGTTTTTTTTTTTTGTTATTTTATTACTATTGATTTTATTTTGGGAAGTGGGACATCTCTAGCTCCCTAGTCTGACTGAGGAGAGCAGTCAGGTTTTGAAAGGGTCATCCCTCAAGGATTTCCCTCAGCACTTTGCAGTGAGAGGTCCAGGTGACATTCACCCCAACCAAGTCATAGAGGAGAGCAGCCCATCCCCTCCGAGCCAGGAAGAGGGAAGGGAACCCCTCAAAGACAGAAACAAGGTGGTGACCACTGAAATCATGCCTGCAGGTGGGATAAAATAATGTCCCAGATGCTTCTGTGCTACAGTCATGGGATTTGAGAACTTCTGTATGAGAAAGCCCACATCACCCACAAGGTATCTGACACCTGGAGTCAAAGAATTTGGCTAAAGTGAAAAAGGCCACAGTAATAATGTCCCTTTGCATGGATCTACATGTCAGGGGTCAGGGGCACTCACCCTGAGAGACATCTGAGGAGTTCCCTTGCTTTCTCTCTGGTTTATCTTCATGGGTCTGAGATAACCTCCTTGAGGGAAAACACAAAAGCTTAGCAAAAAGGAAATAATGTGGAAACACCTTAGGGAGAGGAATCTTGTGGAGGGCATGGAGAAACAAGGGAGTCACATACCCACCAGCAGGAGGAGCAATGCTAGGTGATGGGAGCACTGGGATGAAAAACCTCCCTGCTCCTTGTGCTAATTGTGGGACTCCAGTGCCACTGAGCAACCGGCAGAGTTTGCCAAATGCTTGCAGGCAGGGCTGCCCTGGGATTGATTTTCCTCATTTGGGCATGGCCAGGGACAAGTGTGTGTCCTTTGGCACCTGTCTCTGTGAGAGTGAGGCATCACCACAGGGATGAAAGCACAGGAGAGAGGCACTGGCAGCAGATGCTGTTTGCTTGGCCTGACAGGAAACAGGGATTATTTGGATGGGGATCTTCAGACAGTCTTCCCAGAGAAAGCATTAGGTCTTAGAAGGAGAAGGGAGATATTTATTTATAATGAGCCTTTTTGGTTTTTCGAGGGTTCTTACTTCTCTTGATCTTGGTGATACGTATTCTGCTGGACTGAGAGGGGAAGCTCACAGATCAGGAAAAAGGCATGTTATCAGAAAAGGTCTTTTTCATGGGGTCTTGCATCAATACATCTGCTGTTCCAGCTCCTTCAGGGGTCCTTAGAACCACTCCCACGTGTGTGCCCCACAAATACAAGGCAGTGTTAGCAGTCAGACACCGAACAGCACAAGGACACCCCAGGCTGCCCCCACCAGCTGTGCCCAGAGCTGCAAAGCAGCTTTAGCATGTCACAGAATCCTCACAGAATGGTTTGGGTAGGAAGGGACCTTAAAGATCATCTAGTTTCAACCCCCTGCCACGGGCAGGGACACCTTCCACTAGCCCAGGTTGCTCCAAGCCCCGTCCAACCTGGCCTTGGACACTTCCAGGGATCCAGGGGCAGCCACAGCTTCTCTGGGCAACCTGTGCCAGGGCCTCCCCACCCTCACAGGGAAGAATTTCTTCCTGTTGTCTAATCTACCCTCAATGTCACAGACTGATTTCCTCAGCAGCACAAAAAAAAAAAAAGCGGCTTTAATGCTGCTGGGACCTGAATGACTCTTCACAGCTGGCTCAGGGCTCTGCTCGTGCCATCCACAAGGTCCTTGAAGACCTTGGCATCTGTGTCAGCTTGCTTTGAGAGGCAGGGCCCAGGAAACCCTCTGTGGTGCTTCTTTCTTCCCAGCTTTGTTTGCTCTGGGTAGTTACTGACGCACCGAAGGATATTAGCTCTGCACGTGAGAGTGCAGAGAGACCGAGTGCTCTCAAATACCAACGTTGTAGTTCACTGTAATTAATTAAATGTTGACATGATCCCCAACAAGCAAAACCTTCATTATGCTCAAATTAAACCCCTTGACACAGATGTTAGAATCATTGTCAGTCCCTCTAATTGCGATCCAATGCGTAGAAATGTAGACACACTTCTGTCGAACCTGGGGAAAGAACTTAACAGCAGGGAATAAAGGTCACTGCCATTCCTAATTAAAGCAGTTTCTGGAGCAGACAAAATGATTTTTAAACAGTTCTTGCCCTTATTGTGTTTTAAGACACAGGATGATTTTTACAACTCTTCTATACTCAAGACCTACCGCATTTTGGAGAGGAGTTTGCAAGGCTAGAAGGGATTTCTCCAAGGATCCACTGTGATTTACAGACACCTGCAGCCCCAAGTGCCTCCTTAAGGATTTCTTGAACTCCCCAGTCACTCAAAACCAGTTTTTTTCCTTAGAGAGACACTCAGCATTAACTCGGGACTGCAAATAATGGAGAGCCCATGCTTCTAGTTATGCTTTTCCCAGTTGTTTTATATCCTTGCTATCACAAATGACTTCTTTCTTTCCAGAGTAAATTTATCCTGCTATAACTTCAAGTCTTTAAATTTTCCCCCATTCTTTGCTAGATTAAAGATGTATTTGCTTTGTCAGAAACAGCTTCCCTTGCATTTCACTACAATGCATGAGCAAGTTGCTTCAGTTCCTCCTGGATAATGCAAATAGATCAAGAGCCTTTAATCTCATGTCTAAGTTGAGTTTTCCAGACCTTTGTGTTGCCTTGAAGAGCTCCTTAGAGCATTTTCTGTCTCCTTGACTTCTTTTCTGCACTGTGGGCACCCAAAAGCGACATGATTTTCCATATGAGCGACCTCCATTTTTCAATCTTCTTGGTCTGGTTCATCTGTTCCCGTTCTTGGCTTTTTTATGATCTGAGCATGAGTTATTATTGTTAATTCTCTATGACATGTTGCTCCTAAGTGGATTACACATGCCTTTTTGCCAACAGCCTTGACAGTCATTCAGTGAGGGAGGTGACTGTAAGAACAAGTCATCAACTTGTTCCTGGAAGGAAAAACATTCCTCCAAGGAACCATTTCACCAAAATATTCCCATGAGCGTGAGCACAAAAACACTGATCCAGAACTGACATTATTGCTAATATATGCAATACTGGGATTGATACTGGTGACACTCGTGTTCAGGAGATATTTTCATGCTTAATGCCCGTGACTTTAATGAGAGTTCAGTGTGTAACTACCTTTAAAATCTGTGCCATGATTTTTTTAATCATGTCTTTGATTACAAGCAAGTTGATGGTATGGAAGATGCGTATCACTGGTGTTTTCTGAGACAGGTGGTTTGAGTTGGGAATTGCCAGGGAAATTGCTCCTTTTGATGTTTTGAGTATCTGGAGGCAATTTATAGGGGATGTGCATTGAAGGCAGGCTCAGTCCTGCCTCATAGCAAGTGTGGAGCCTCCTTACCCAGCCATGAATTCATTGCACAAAGGTAAGACTGAACAACTCTGCTTGAAGACCTGCTGACCAAGACATCCTGGGAACCCTCTATGAGTCCCTCGTTGGACCCCCAGACTCCTTCCCTTTACACAGCACTGCTGGTGGAAGGGCACAGGCAAACCAAGTTATAATTGGAATGATTTTTTGTCCCCTTGACATGAGAAGCCGTCAAAGTGCCCTAAGAGGGGGGTGGCAAATCAGAAACTCCTTGGTGATGATGAAAGAAGAGAAGATAATAATTTCCTGGGATGATTCCTTTCTTGATAGGGGCTGTCCACAAAAGCAGCAGTTTCCCAAGGAGGGCTGGAAAGCCCTCTTAAGGTCACTTCCCTGCAGTGAGAACTAAATATGCAAAATTAGCATATCCAAAAGCTAATTAAGAGTCAAGCCCATATCAAGGCAGGGAGTGCACCCCATATCCCATATCTATTACTTCTGAGCAGTGAGTGAAGAGCACAGGAGGCGAAGAGACTTGTTTATCTCATGAAAAGGCGAAAGGCAGAGAGATATCTCCCGGGAGGTACTCAAATTGCCATGAAAATTGAATGCAAATCTTCATCTTCTCCCTTCAAGATCAGAGATTAAAAAAGAACCAGAGGTAGGTCTGAGACAGAGCAGAAAGCACGTCAGTGGAGAATGAGCCTCATCACCATAATGAGGTACTTTGAGACACTCATCTCTCCTCAGCAGACACCCCATTGCCCTGTGCAGGCACCTAAACCAGGCAATGCAGCATGGTTTTTGCATTCTCTCTCCTGAAATGTCTCCTTGAAACTCCACGTGGCTGTAAAGCTTAAACAAAACCACCATGATATGATGGTTCGTCTGCTGCTACGTTTCTTGGTCCTTCCAGCGTTGTCTTTGTGCTTGTCCCAGGCCTGGATAAAACAACCAGGCCTGGATAAGGCAACCAGGCAGCCAGTTTTTGCCTCTTGTCTTGTTTCATTTTCTGTTCAGCCATGACATCCAAGGTGGATTGCTCAGGTAACAAGAAATGTTGATAGTCTGGGTTTTCTGGGCTTGTCGTCCCTTCCCGCTGTCAGGTCCTGACACCACGGCACGTGATTAGGTTTGGTCACCCCATCATCATTCACAGTTTCATTTAGATTGGAAAAGACCTCCAAGGTCATCAGCTCCAACCTTTGACCGAAAGGGATCAGGGTCAAATTTTTAGCCGTATGCTTGGAATTGCCAAGCACAAACCTCCCAAAGGGGGATCTGCGTGCAGGTCCATCCCTCAGCTCTGCTGCCCACTGCACCACGTGCAGGCCAAAGCCATCCCAGGATCTGTGCTAAGGGCCTTGGGTGCCCCTCGGGTGCAATCTGGTCCCTTGTCCTGCCTCTGTTTGCTGTACCCAAAGAGTCGTGGCTTAAGTGCTTCACTGCTGGATAACCAGATAAGAGCGACCTGATCTAGTGGGGGGTTAGAACTAGGTGGCCTTTAAGGTGCCTTCCAACCCAACCATTCTGTGATTCTGTGATTCCATGCGCTGCTACTCACATCAGACAGATGGCATGACCCTCCCTGTGGAGATGGTGGGAAGGACTGAGTAACTGGGATCCTGCACAGGCAACCAGTGCAGCATTCAACAGGAGACCTTATCCCTTCAAGTTAAGGGCTTCAGGAACTGTTGGGAGTGATGAGGATGTTGTTATCTCACCATTCTTGTTATATTTTTGGAGCCCTGTTCCACTGACCCATTGTTTCCTGAGAGGGGGGAAAATGTCTCCTTTTGAAGTGCCACGTTTTTAGAGCTACATATCATCTGAAAAGTGTCTGGGCCGAGACTCACCAACTCTCTGCTATCTCCCCTGAATATTTCCAGGTTGGGGGAGAAGACGGAAATGCGATTTTTTTTTTTTTTAAAGTTTCCCTTCTTGATGCAGAAGAAAAGAAAAAAAAAACATAAAGAAAGAGAAGGCGAGTGATGAGAAACTGTGGATTTTTCCATGCAAGCTGAAGCCAAAAGGGCTGTGCCTCAGAGCTGAGTGCGGAAACAGGGCAGGCGTTGGAGGATTTTCCCCTCCGAGCCTGAAAAGAAACCAGGAGTTGGCTGGCTGGCCTCGAACAGCCCCTCCTGAGCCTGTGAAACCAGTCACAATTTTTCATCAGAGCTGAAAACACCAACCTCCCCCACCCCCATCCTTTCTCCCCCACCCTTTCCTCCGTGACGCCACAGCGCCCGTGTCCGGCGGTGCGGCTCTCTGGAGGATGCTGGTCAGGATCCCTCAGAGCCAGCAGGGCTGGGAGGGGGCCACGGGCTGCAGTGCCAGGCTCCGTGGCCAGTGACGTGCTGTCTGCCCAGTTCTGAGATAAACAGAATGTCCCTGGGGCTGGCACGGTGGAAATGTGCTGAGGAAGCTCCCACGCTTCCCTTTGATAGTGTGCTTTCCAAACGCTGACATCCCACCACTGGAAGGTTCTCCAGGCTGGCAGCCACCAGAATTCCCAGCAATCAGGCACCAATCAGTAAACCTTCCACTGTGGCATCTTTCCAGCTCAGTGGTGTCACCTGTGTTCGGGTCCTGGCAGCACTCACCCGTCCAAGGTGAGTTCTGCTCACCCTGAGCTGTGAATTGAGGTCTGGGATCACGCTCTGGGTAAGGATTTTTTTCCCTGAGTTGAGTTGGGCCCAATGAAAAATTGCCTTTTTCCTCTGTGCAGCTCAGATCTGGCCTTGCTGTACACGAAATGCCATGTGTTCCCAGCAGGATTCAGCCCTTCCAAGGCCTACCCTGCAGCCAGATCTGATCTACATATTTACGAGCTTGTAAACAGGACAGGGCGGGTGAGTTCACATTCTTAGAAAACCAAGTGCAGAGAAAAGAACTTCTGAGTTGGAAAAACAAAGAGTAGTCTTGGGTCCGACCCAGCAAACACAGTGGTTTTTCCAAGACTTGGATGGATTGCTTGAGAATCATTCCCCACCATTCCTTTTCTACAGGATTCCTCAAGCTTACTCTTTTGTTTGGAAAAAAAATGCACATTCCCAGTGTTTCTGACCAGAGTGGAAGAGGCAGCTTGATAGGAAAGGGACATTTTATCTGGGAGGTGAGCGGAAGCCAGGCTTCTGTTTGCAGCAGTCACTGAGGAACAGCAGTTCCTTGCAAAGGGAGGTTTAGGGAAACAGAAGGCAGTTGGAGGGCTCACCACAAAGTGCCACTGTCAACAAATGCAAGAAGTAGTCTAGAACAGTAGTTCCCAGACTGTGGTTGCCAGATCTTGATAGTCCATGAGGGCCTGCTGAATGGTTCATGGACAACCAGAGTGTAAGGGAGCCAGGCAGCAAAAAATGGTGAGGATTTACAGTTTCTCATAGAATGACAGAATGCTTTATGTTGGAAGGGACCTTAAAAACCGTCTAGTCCAATCCCCTGCCCATGGCAGGGACACCTTCCACTATCCCAGGTTTCTCCCTGTCCAACCTGGCCTTGAACACTTCCAGGGATGGGACACTCAAAGTTTCTCTGGGCAGCTGGCTCCAGAGCCTCACCACCCTCTGAGTAAAGAACTTCTTCCCAGTAACTGATCTAAGTCTGTCCTTTTTTAGATCAAAACCGTTTCCCCTTGTCCTACCGCTGTTCACCTGTGTAAAATCGATGCCTGTGGCTGGATTTTTGCCCAGGAGACATTCTACTTATGGCTCACACTGGCAGAGATGGTGTTACTCAGCTCACCCATAAATGCTTCCCTTCCCTGAGGGCTGATCATCCCAGCTGTGGTACCCGGAGATGTGCTCGAGGTGCCTCGTGCAGGGTAGAGACCCCCCAGCCTTGGACGCCGTCACGCTCGGGATGCTCCCGTTTGGAGAACGGAGGGCCACGGGAATACTCCTCTCTGAGCGCCATGGCAAGCTTAGCATTGCCCTGGAGGAAACCTAGCAACCCCACAAGGCCGTTGTGTCCATTCACATCCTGAGCCAGATGGAAATTTTCTTTTTAAAGGCTGCCCCAAGCGTGTTTCCTCTGTTGAACGAGCCGTCCAGGCAGGAATCTCGCTGTGGTCTCTCACATCAGCACATGGATTCCAGCCTCCTTTCTGCTCAGACAGCAACACAAGAGCTCTTGACATGTGAATCGGTTACCCTGACTTTTTCCTTCTCTCAGGAGACTTTTTTTTTTTTCTTCATTTGCATCTGGTAAATAAGGACCTTCCTGATATCTCCCTTTGGATTCGTCCGACTGGTCAATCCTTTTTTTTTTTTTTTTTCCTTTATTCCTGATTTTATTTATGTCCTTTTGCTGAGTCTCATGATTCTAAGATTTGTTTTCAAGTCCCCTTGGGGGCTGCAGTCAGGCTATTATTTGTGAATCATTAAGGAACACATTTGAATACACATTTATCTTTCCCAAGCATAAGAAACACTGCAAAAAAAAAAAATTACCTTTAAGGGAGTCTGTACTAAAAGCCAGATGTAAAAATCCTACATCTTTGTCTTCTCTTTAATTTTGTGACTAATTTCAAAGACCATCTTCCTGCTGACCCTGCTCTATTCAGCACTGCCTGTGTCCTGAATCTGCTGCCCAGCCCTTCTTGGAGGATGAACCAAGCACCTAAAAAGGCCATTTCTGGGCAGGGGAATGTTGAGGTGAGCTGATGGACAGCTTGGTTTGAGGGCATGGAGGGGACAATGTCTAACACCAAGCTTGGGGCCATCAGACCCTCTGTACAGTCTAGTGGAAGGTGTCCTTGTGCATGGCAGGGAGTTGAAATTAAATGGTCTTCAAGGTCCTTTCCAACCCAAACCATTCTGTTATTCTCTCGTGAAAGCATTGCCTTAAGCATTTGAAAGATTTATTATAGAGTGAGCTTGGTTTGCAGTATCCAAGCCTAGGTTTTGTGTCAAAATCTCTTTCCCTTTCCTCTGCCTAGTCCTACCTGAGCAGAGTCCACAGAGCTCCTGTTAAAAATCTAGAAGCAGGAAAAACTCATAGAATCACAGAACACCGGGTTGGAACGGACATCAGGGATCATCTGGTCCAACCTTCCTTGGCAAAAGCACAGTCCAGACAAGATGTTCCAGCACCCTGTCCAGTTGAATTTTAACAGTGCCAAACGCTGGGGAATCCACCACTTCCCTGGGGAGATCATTCCAATGGCTGATGGTTGTCACAGTGAAAAACTGTGTGCAGTAGGAATATCCCCAGGGGTGAGCTGTACCCATTGCCCCTCATCTTTTCCATGTGACTCGCTGTTAAAAAGGAGTCACAACTTCTTTGTAGCTGCACGGTGACACAGCCTCCCCTCAGCCTTCTTTTCTCGAGGCTTGGTAAACCCAGTTCTCAGCCTTTCCCCACATGGCAGCTTCCCAGTGCTTGGATCATCTCCGTGGTCCCTTTCTGCACCCTCTCCAGCCTTTCCACATCTTTTCTGCCTTTTTGTGGGGACCAAAACTGAACACAGTGTTCCAGGTGTGGCCTCAGTAGAGTGTGACTATGACTTCTTTATCCCTGCTGGTGATTCCCATATTGGTGCAGGTCTTCCTGCAGGGTGGACCTTGCTTCTGAGGCGTCCACTTCCATGCTCTTGTGGGTAACAACAGGACACTTCATCAGGATACACTTGATCCCAGCATCCAGGTCACTTATTAAGACATTACACAGCATTGGGCCCAGTATTGATCCTCCTGATGGCAGGTTGCCACTTTGGGAAGGAGCAGCTTGCCACCACCCCCTGACAGGGCGTGCCCTGTCAGCCATTTCCTCACCCACTGCACAGACCACTTGTCCAGACCATCAGTTTCTCCAGCAGACTGTGGGAAAGCCTTGGAGAAATCCAGGCAGACAATATGCACCTCTCACCCAGTGCTTCTTTTGGCCATATCCACTGTGTGCTGCTGGAACAGTTCCCCCTTGCAGACCGTGCTATCAACCCTTTTGCAGTATCAGGCCACAATTTCTTAGTTATTCCTTGATTTTAAGCACGACTTTCTTCTTTAGAGGTCTCTCATGAAAGCTGGAAGACGGTATAATCCATTCAGGGCAAGGAAGTTTTGTGCATGGGACATCCAGGTCCTTGGAAGGAGAATGCAGTGAATGAAATGACCTTCTGGGGGTTTGCTGCTGCTGCTTTCAGCTGTGCATCCCCGGATGGGGGATCAGTGCCCCCCCCCAGAAAGATGGCATAGAATTGGGATTGTTCAGCCTGGAAAAGAGAAGGCTTTGGGGTGACCTGATTTTGGCCTTCCAGTACCTGAAGGGAGGCAACGAGGAAGATGGAGAGAGACTATTTACAAGAGCCTGGAGTGACAGGACAAGGGGACACGGCTTCAAACTGACAGGGAGTAGGTTTAGATTAGATATTAGAAAAAAATTCTTCCCTGTGAGGGTGGGCAGGCACTGGCACAGGTTGCCCAGAGAAGCTGTGGCTGCCCCATCCCTGGAAGTGTCCAAGGCCAGGTTGGATGGGGCTTGGAGCAACCTGGGCTGGGGGCCCGTGTCAGGGGGGGGGACTGGATGATGGTGAAGGTCTCTTCCAAAGCAAACCATTCAATGATTCTATGATTGAACGTTCTTTGAGCCCCCTCACCTATCCATAGTCATGTCACATAAGCACATTCCCAATGCTATCCAGCAAATGACAAGTTTAGCTACGCTTTGCTCAGGAATCAAACTAATTAATAGACGTCAGCTATGCTGTTAAAAAAATAAGAAAATACGGGGATAAAAAGCCAGTTTATGGTCATAACCCCCCA
Source organism: Oxyruncus cristatus (assembly GCA_013399855.1). Taxonomy (NCBI): domain Eukaryota; kingdom Metazoa; phylum Chordata; class Aves; order Passeriformes; family Cotingidae; genus Oxyruncus; species Oxyruncus cristatus. The sequence goes on along the minus strand of VXAY01002188.1, from coordinate 26,626 downwards.
GAACAAGGGCTGTAGAGCAGACCAGAGCAGACTAAGTACTTTATAGGACCTTGCCCAAAGCCTGTTTTGTGCCCCATGCAGTGCCCCCGTGGTCCTACCGCATAATTACTCTGTTGTGGAGTTGTGAGTCTCTGGAAGAGCAGGGGGTGTTGTGGGGGAGCCCACCAGGGTGGATCTGCAGTCTGAAGCAGATGCTTTGCATTTCATGCCCTGTGATGTGGCACAAGGGCATGTGGAGGTTGTTAAGGGTGCAGAGCCTGCTAGGACAGCGTGGTGGTGGGGCTGCACATTAAAGTCCTTTTGTTCTTCTGAGGGTGGTCTCTGGAGTGAAGTGTTCCCTGGACCACATTTATCTGGAGGGGCCTGGCTGGACCATGCTAAGCAAATTAGCACTGTGCACAGTCCAAGACTCGAAGTTACTGGTGAGTTTTCTGTCAGGTTTTTCAGCACAGATGTATCTGTGAAGCTCTTCACTGTCACCCTGCACTGGTGAAATTCTTCCACCCGTGAAAGCCCCGTCCTGCACAGGAGAGAAACTAATGCATGGGAAGCTTTGGCAGCCTCTCGGAGAGGATGAGACAACCAGATACTCCAAGGGTGAAATCCCTCAGGTATTCAGGTGTAACCTTGGGTTGCTGTGATGTGGTTGCCCGTGAGCCAGGGTCATCTGAATCCTGGTGTGATCCGTCTGCCCAGGACAGGCTTACACTTAGGACGAGATGGATCACTCCATTCTCACCACAAGATCCATCATCTAAACCACTGAGCCCAAGGACCTGCTCAGATACCTAAATTCAGTTGGGTGATTCACCTTAGAGACCCACAGTCTTCAGGAAATTTGATGCCTCGGAAACATCCTCATGGCAATGGCTCCCACCAGTGGTCCAGATTCCCGGGATTGCCCTGAGAAAAGCTCCAATGTGAGCTTTGAGGGGAGTGAAAGGGAGATTTCAGTACTGACGTGCCGCAACTTAGGGGAAAGCTTTGGAGACATCACTAGGACCACACTCCTGGAGGTTGGGGGACAGGTTTGGGGGCCATGGATTAGACCATCATTTGATCAGAACAAGGCTCTGCTGCATTACCCTTCTCTTGTAGGCAGGCAAAACAGGCTCAGACCTCAACTTTGAGATCCTGCTTGAGAGCATTGGTGTTTCTCAGAGCCTTTGACAACCCCCAGGCTGATCTCTCCTACCTTTGCAACCACCCCAGATTAAACCAAGCTTCCCTGGTCCCCCCCACACCACGGGCTTATCGCCCACCCCCTGGGGACCCCCCACGCCAGGTATGCACACCCCAACAGGGGCCCTGGCGTGGCCAGGGGCTCTCCAGCCACGGCCTGGGACAACACCAGGGACTATCTGGGACAGTCTAGAGGGTCAGCAACGATCAGGGGAGTGGTGGCTTCTCCCTGCTTTTTCTTCTGGGCCAGCTCAGGGTGCAGAATTGGAGCAGGCAGGCAATGCCTACGCGCAGAGAGACACACAGGCAGCTCATCGGGGCTTTCACTGAAAAGCTGCTGCTTATCTGTGACATTGTTTATGGGGTCGGCTGGAAGGCTCACAGGCCTGAGGAATTCCACCCGATATGCCAACGCCATCGTCCTCCAGGGAAAACGCCGGAGCCGCTGTGGACACGCTGTCCTCCTCCCTACGCCAAGCAGCTCTTGGATCCATCCTGGGAGGGCAGTGAACTCCCTCATCCCTCCGAGACACACCACCAGCTGCAAGGAGGTGTTAACCCTCTAAGGACCCTGAGACCCAGTGGAGGTGGTCAATAGAGGGTGGAGGAGAAGGCTGGGAAAGCCTGGTTGGGATCTGAGGCTCCCAGTCACACACAGAAATCCTTGCTGATATCCAGCCCACTCCCCCATAGCTGGGAGCTGCATCAGAGGGATTATCCATCATAGGGGCCTGGGAAGGATCTGGTGAGGAGAGATGCAGTCTGGGTAATAAGCAGAAAGGGGCAGTTCATGATTACTTTGGAACAGATTTAATAAATTCACTTAGTGAGAGAAAAGGAAGGAAGAGACAGAGGGTCAGTTTGGACCAGATATAAGGAAGAAGTTTTTTACAATGTGGGTGGTAAAACACTGGCACAGGTTGCCCAGGAAGGTGGTAGATGCCCCATCCCTGGAAGTGTTCAGGGCCAGGTTGGATGAGGCTTGGAGCATTCTGGCCTAGTGGAAGGTGTCCTGCCCATGGCAGACGGGTTGGACTAGATGATCTTGAAGGTCCCTTCCAATGCAAACCATTCTGTGATTCTGTGATTTTATGACTCTTTCTTTGGCCAGGAGAGCCCACAGTGAGCTTCAGCTGCTGCCGTACCTCCTGTGTCGGGGGTTTTCCTATACCAACTACAATTGACTCGCTCCTCTGATATATCCCGAGGGAGTCCTTAACGCCCTCCTGAGTCTTTGAGGCCACATTCAGGAGAAGCTCGAGCAATGAGACTTCCCACCGCAGTGCTAATCCTATATATGGATTTCTGGAGCTTCCTAACTCAAGAACAGATTGGCTGGCAACTTGGCAGGGTTGTTTTTTTTTTATTTTCCATGAGTTTAGCCAACCAATATTTAGGATCCAAAGCTTCCTGCTGCAGCTGAGCAACATAGGGTGAGATGGACCGTCTCCTGTAAGGTCCAGCTCTCAACAAGCTATTTCTTTCCAAGCCCAGCTCTGATACAAAGCCCACACCAAGCAACAGCAACACCCTTGTCAGTGTGAACAGCCCTGCTGGTCCTTGCAGTTCCAAGTTCATGGTGGGACAGCACTGGGGCATGACTTTGTCACTGTGTTTTTCCCACCTGCTCTCACGTCTGCAGCGTTTCTGTGCCATGGACTCTTCAGGACATGCTGTAAAGCAGGGACCTTTTAAAACAAAGATGCCCTTGCCAACTGCAGCAGAAAGCAAGCCTGCTGACAGATTCTGGCTGTGTGCTGGGAGCCAGGGCCAGAATTTGGATTGGACTGGCTCCATTTTCGTTCGTGCATTTGTCTTTTTTTCTTGTTTTGCTTTATTTTTTAAGCACTGAACTCTGGGACCAGCAACTCTCCAAACAATCCAGTGATATCACCTTCGAGTGAGTCATGGGGAGGGCAGGGTGGAGAAGTGCAGGCAAGGAAAGATCATGAGATTGTGCTAGCTCAAACAACCCAAAAAAAGTGGGATATGTGTTTGGATATGCGGAGGAGAGATTGCATTCCCCAGTCACCCATTACACAATGTCACAGCATTGGGGACCATGCCTATGGCTCCAGACATTTATACCTGGCTGCTTCTTACCCAGATATGAGCAGGGTGACCAGAAATAACTAGGGGGGGGGAAAAGTGTGAGCACATACTTCATTGCCTCAACTTTTGAACCACCAAAAAAAAATGAAGTTTAATCTTCAGATCGTGTTAAATCTGTGACTTCAGTCACTTTGCATGGTGCAAACAGGCTTTCCCTGAGATCACCTGCAGCTTTCTTAATTTCCTAATGGTCCTGATGATAATTATTTAGGGTTACAATGGGATCTTCAACCCTTGCTCAGACCCAGTTCTATCACTAGGATTTGGATTCTGCCAAGGTGCAAAACGATCTTTTATAAAATGATGAAAGGAATTAAGTCCTCAAATGGACTTCATAACACTCAGCATTTTTATTAGAAGTTTTTAGTTTTAAAAATAAAAATATTCTTCTTCTTTAGAAGAAGAATAAAGTCCTGATCAGGATCTCCACAAGCTGACATGGAGCCTTCTCAACAAGGCAGTGGAAAATAGAGAGTATGAGGCTCTGCATCCCACCCTGCCTGGGAACATCCTGCCCTGAAGTACAACCAGGGTCCTCCGTTCACCAAGAGAGGGAGGATCACTGGGCAGGCAGCCAGGGTGGAGAAAGGACACCTCAGAGGTCTGTCCCTACTGCCCAGGCTGTCTCTGTGTTTCACATGTGGATTTGGTCAGGTTGGATGGAGGCTTCCCTGCTGGGAACACTAGCCCCAAAAAGCAGCAGTCCTGTTCAGGAACAAGCCAGGTCTCCATTGTGCTCTCCCTGTGAGGGCTCTGGGATCCCAGGTGCTCCAGCACGGCAGGGGGTTGCTGGATCCTACCACACATGCTGTGGGCAGTGTGAGTGCCCTCCACACCAACACCATCCAAAGGGTGGGTGTCCCCAGGGTGGGTGTCACAGCCTCCTGCTTTGGGAAGGACACCAGGCTTTGGCAGGAGGTGTGGAGCTGGATGCCCAGGAGAGGTGCCCAGAGGGCTGATTTTGAGTGAGTAGGAAGAGCTCCTCTTTGAAACAAGACCAGGTTTCACTCTTTTACTGTGCCACAGGTCCTACAATCATTGTTCTTCCTGGTCTTTGATATTGCCCTATTCTGGCTTTTTGCATCACTCAGTGTTCCTCTTCCTGATCTTTTACTCTTTTTACTCCTGTTTTCTATTTCTGGACCTTGGACATATCTTTCTGTGTTTCCTGAGCTCTTCAAGCGTCCACCACTCAATGCTGCCTTCCACACATTCTAACATTTATGCTCCTGTATGGTAACTCTTACAAACCCCAGCCCAGAAACGCTCCTTCCCTCGAAGTGTTGTTGCATATTCACGTACATGAGAGCAAGAGCTGATTTCTTCCCTTCTTTACTCACTCCCTGAATGAGACCTCACAGCCCCTCCTTAGGTGCAGCCTCCCCGGGGCCCATCAGAAGAGCCTGATGCTCCAGCACGTACAAATTCACCAGCCAAGGAGCTGTTCTGGGGACTCCCTGCCTGGTTCCGTTCATCCCGGCGCAGAGAAATGAGGAAACTGTGGCTGCACTCAGGACACGTCCCTTGCAAAGGGCCATTCTTGTTTGCATGGCAATGAGGATGGTAATGAGCCCCTTGTCTTCAGATGCACACGAGGTTCTGGCGGGTGAAAACCGGCCGAAGTTGAAATTCAGACGATTCGTAGCTTCCCTTCCTTTTCAATTTTGTGTTTTGTATCTGGATGCAAAAGACAGAGCACGTAGCACAGAGCCTGAATTGTGCAATGAACCGCTAAACTCTGGTTACAAGTCATTATTTTAACAACCAACAGGCTGTTTAAGCAAGCGCCAATCTCTTAAGTAGCCTGGCTCAAGCAGTAATTACCAGTTGAATTTTAAAAGAGACCCTTCTTTTATTTGCTTTGTTACCATAGCTTTTTGTTTTCTTTTCCTCTCTCTGGAAGCTAAAAAAAGTGCTGCATAAAGCTGCAGCTCCTCTGAGAACCCGGTGTGCTGCGAACAGGGCTCACAACGGCACTGTGGAAGAGTTCATGGCAATTAGCCCCTTTCTCCAGTGGGGAAACTGAGGCATGGAACCCCTCCGTGACAAGGGAATGAGCAGGATTTCGTGTTTAGGGAAATCCTTCACCTGCCTTTGTCCCAAACATACGGATTTATGGCAGGATCAAGCTGGGACAATGTGATGTTGAAGGGCTGAGAGCCAGGGATTGCCTTGCAGAGAGCTCAGGGCTCTGGGTAGAGGCCGGTCCCCAGTGGAATCAAAACATCATAGAATTATGGATCTGTTTGGGTTGGAAGGGACCTTAAAGATTACCCAGTTCCACCCCCCTGCCACGGGCAGGGACACCTCCCACTAGCCCAGGTTGCTCCAAGCCCCGTCCAACCTGGCCTTGGACACTTCCAGGGATCCAGCGGCAGCCACAGCTTCTCTGGGCAACCTGTGCCAGGGCCTCCTCACCCTCACAGGGAAGAATTTCTCCCAAATATCCCATCTAACCCTGCCCTCTGGCAGTATGAAGCCATTCCTCCTTGATCAGGCCTTTATCCAAAGTCCTTCCCCAGCTCTCCTGGAGCCCCTTTAGGCACTGGAAAGAGCTCTAAGGTCTCCCTGGAGTCTTCTCTTCTCCAGGTTGAACAACCCCAACTCTGTCAGCCTGTCTTTGTAGGCAATGGAGAGGGTGTGGGTCTGGGCAGGAAAACAAACCCATCCACTGTTTCCAAGACCTGAGACTGAGGAGAGGGATTGATGCTGTGCTTGGGAAGCCACCACTGATCCACACTGCTCGAAGCATCACTGGTTTCTGCAGGTCTAGGGTGGTGGGATGGGGCAGGGTGAGAAAGGGAGATGGCTCAAAGCCATGGTCAGATGGAAAACGGAGGAGATGCTACATGCAGGACAAAGTGTGTGGCTGGGGGGGAGTAGTCCCAGCACCCCTGGGGCATTTAGAAGCCCCTGGCTGTGACTCAGGAGGCAGTTTCTGCTGGGGTTAGAATCAGATGTGGTGATTCAAGCAGCACAGAGCCAACTCATAAATCTCACCACTCTCCCTGAAAGAAAAAACTCCTTTAATCCAAAACAACCAAGGGGGGGTCATTGCCTCCACAAAAGCTAACCCTGGTGTAAGGTGGAGAGAGACTATTAGCAAAAGTATTTACTACATGGACAAGGGAGTTCAGACTGCCAGAGGATGGGGTTAGATGGGATATTGGGAAGAAATTCTTCCATATGAGGGTAGGGAGGCCCTGGCACAGGTTGCCCAGAGAAGCTGTGGCTGCCCCTGGATCCCTGGAAGTGTCCAAGGCCAGGTTGGACAGGGCTTGGAGCAACCTGGTCTAGTGGAAGGTGTCCCTGCCCATGGCAGGGGGTTGGAGTGACATGATCTTGAAGGTCCCTTCCAACCCAAACCATTCTGTGGTTCTGTGATTATTGCTCTGTTCAGAGCCACTGACTACACCACCAGCAGCTGCTCATTAAGCTGCAAATGCTGTTGGTTTCCATGAAGTCCCTGGGTATTCCCAGCACAGAGATGTCATTCCTCCTTCCTGCTCTGGTTCAGTGCCTCCTTCAGCACATATTGATGGCTAACAGGGACTCCAGCCTGGCTTGGGTTGGCCTTCAGCAGATGTTTAAGCTGCATGGCCACCTCTGAGCTTTCCCTGCCCAACCATCATGAAATGCTGGGATCTGTCTGTCTCCTCTCATGTTCCCCGTGATGGAATAGCCCACACACCTAATGTTGAGTCTGGCTGTAATTTCTCCACTTTTTAGGGATGGGTGTAAGGAAGTTTTACTGGAACCAGTGCTCTGAGTTTCCTGGATGATGGTTTTCCTCCAGCAAACAGCCTGGGGAGCTTTAATGCTAAGCATCAGTCACAAAATTCTGGCTCCTGGCACCTGTTTTACTGTTTTGACACCAGGCTTTTTAGCTCAGGGAAAATAATAATGATATCCAGAGTTAATGTTATTTACTAAAATACAAATTAACGCTCAGTCACATGGCACGATTTGTCATCCAGAGCTAAAATTAAAAGAAATTAAGGCTGACTCAGAAAGTTATATCAGATCTGAGTGGGGAATACTAAGTGTTGAGGCCATGTGGGAGCAACACTGACATCTTCTGGCTCCATAAAAAAATCTCCAGCTTTTTCACCAAGAAAACTACGGGGAAAACTCCACAAAAACCTGCATAGGTGTTGGGTGGACAAAAGAGTTTTCAAGTGGGAGCGGCAGGCTTTGTGGCAGTGGATATTATCTGAGCCCGCTTGAACAGCATGACTGAAAATTTGTAGAGAGGGTGTGTGACACCGATGATCCAAAATGCATGAGTGGAGCAGCTGAAGGGGTGTTGCTCTCAGTGCAGGTGGCAGGGCTGCATCCACACTTTTAGGCTGCAGTGGAAGTGCAATATGCAGGAAGAGGCAGGCACCAAGAACTAATCCATGCAAAACAAGCAATTTTTCCTGTCTGGAATAGGACAGGGCCTGGCTGCCTTGTGTTGACAAACCACAACCCTGAAGCCGTTCCCCAAAATGATGGCCCAGCCTGCCTGCGAGCTGTGTGTGTTTGCACAGTGGCTCTCAGCTGATTTGGGGGTGCTGCTTCCATTGCTAGGAGAACTTCTGCAGTGGGGGCTAGGAGACTCCTGCCAAAAATACAGTATTATCCGTCACACTCTCAGGCACAGGGGGTGACTCCTGGGGGTGGGCCTGTGCAGGGCTAAGAGTTGGACTCGATGGTCCTTGTGGGTCCGGTCCAGCTCAGCATATTCTGGGATTCTGTGATCGTTATCACTGCAGGGTTGATGCCTTCCAATCCTGCAGAGATCAGATCTTCCCTCTGGTGGCAACAACATTGCTAGTCAAGGACTTAATAGCAGAATCACAGAATCACAGAAGGGGTTGGCTTGGAAGAGACCTTAAAGATCATCTACTTCCAACTGCCTGCCGTGGGCAGGGACACCTTCCACTATCCCAGGTTGCTCTGAGCCCCGTCCAACCTGACCTTGGACGCTTCCAGGGATCCAGGGGCAGCCACAGCTTCTCTGAGAAACATGTTCCAGTGTCTCTCCACCCATCACACCTTCAGTCTTCTCTTACACATCTCTACCTCTTCCAGCTCGGATTGACCACCGCCCTTGCTCCCCCGTGCTCCCGTCCCCCTCCCCTTCCTCTGACCGTATTTCTTTTAATCTCTTCCAAGGCTCTTTCTTCCCGTCTCTGAAGCCCTCCGAGATTGTCTTCAAGATCATCTTCTGGCTGGGGTACTTCAACAGCTGCGTGAACCCCATCATCTACCCCTGCTCCAGCAAGGAGTTCAAGCGCGCGTTCATCCGGCTGCTCAAGTGCCAGTGCCACCGCAGGAGACGGCCCATCTGGCGTGTCTACGACCACCACTGGAGAGGGGCCTCTGTCAACAGCTCGGTGCAGGACTCTGAGACAGACCTGAGGCCCAGGATCAACACGCTGAACAGCTCCTTCATATTTAACTCCTCCTTCCAGGAGAGAGCCAGTAAGAGGCGAACGCTCAGCTTCAAGGGCTGGAAAATGCTCACTCCCTTCCAGAAACCAGCATCCACCCAGCTGAAGGAGAAGATGAACAGCCTTTCTAACAAAATCCGGGGTGGCTCCAGTAAAGGGGGGGTGACAGCCACCTACAAAACAGAGGTGGAGTCTGTCTCTATTGGGATCCCTCACGATTTCACGGAAACCATTGACTATCAAACCCATGACTTAACAGACTGCTGTGGGCTGAGAGAAACAGATATTTGAACCCTCTGGGGCAGCTGTCGATGGTTTCTTTAGAGGCATCCAGCAGAAATGTGGAGGGATACCATCTGTGGGTCTGTCAGGCAGACTGGAAGCAGCAATCAGGTATAAAATGCAGTTGCCCAAAGGTTGCCCAAAAATCCCCCACGTGGAGCTCAGCCCCTTCTGTGGGATTATGGTTTCCTCAAATAAGAGCCAATGGCATATCCCATTTTAAGAAGCCTCAGCAGGAGGGGAAGATGTGGGGTGGATATGGCCTTGGGAGAAGAGCTGTGTCCCTCCAGCAGATGATTGTCTTTGACTTTGGAAGAAGCTGTGCCATTAAGGGAAACCAGGATGTCTCCTTTGCCTTAAAAACACCATCGTGAAATCTAATGGAAAGATCAAACCCCAAAAGATGCCAACCCTGCCTTAGTACATGTGATCACGTTTCCACCCAGAGGCAGCATCCAGGAAGGACACTGCCGAGCAGCAGCTGGCAGCTGATCCTTTAGATGATGGGTTGGGAGCTTGTAGGTCTGCAGGGCTGGACAGAACCTCCAGCTGAGCCCTTGTCTCTGGAGGTTGAGCAGACTGGGGTATTTCCAAGCAGAGTGGGGGGATCCTGGCTCTCAGTCATCATCTCTGCAGTGACCACAGCTTTGCCCCTTCCACATAATCTGGTTTTAGGCCAGAGGAGGAGCCCAGATGTGTACACAGGGTGTGCAGGTCTCTCTCCTCTAATTCCAGCCTGTGAAGCATTTCGCATTTCACTTTCCAGTGAAACACTTGCAATCCACCTTGCTTTAGTGCTCATCCATCTGTGACACAGAGAGAAACCAGCTCCATTTGGTGTCAGTCATGCCCAACCTTTTCTGTCCCCTTCTTGCTCTAGTTGTTTCTCTCAAAAAACACGGGATAAAAATGCATCCAGGGGCTTCACTCAGGATGAGAGGAAATGGCCTCAAGTTGTGCCAGGGGAGGTTTAGGTTGGATATTGGGAAAAATGTCTTCACTGAAAGGGTGGTCAGGCATTGGAACAGGGAAGTGGTGGAGTCACCATCCCTGCAAGTGTCCAAAGATGTGCGGATGTGGCACCTGGTGACATGTGCCATGTAGTGAGCACGGCAGTGGTGCCAGGTTAATGGGTGGGCTCGATGATCCAGGAGGTCTTTTCCAACCTCAGTGATTCTGTCATGCAGGTCCTCAAAAAGCCAGCCTGTTCTGTGGCTCAGGAAAGGTGGGATGGCTGTCTGGAAGTTTGCATTTCTACTGCCCATCGGGTCAGAGCTAAAATGGAGCTGATGCGCAGTCAGGGTCACGCTCCTGACTCCTCTCCCAAGGGAATTCCCACATACCTGATACATCCAACCTGTGGTTTCGCCTTGGGTGTGTCCACTGACATGGTCAAAAGCAACGACAGTAAGGGTTGGGGTTTTGCCCTGCTCACAGCCCCAGAGTGTGTGAGCACCCCTCAGGAGGGCACCATGGTCTCCTCCGGGAAACTCAGGGAGTTGGGGCCGTGACAGGCCCACCTCGGCCAGGCAGCTCAGAAGGTGGTCACCCGAACTCTGCTTGGCCGTGTATTGCTGGCACTGGTTTCAAAAATTAGGGCTGGTTTTATCAAGGTTCAGATAATGATCCTCAGGTTCAGCCGTGAGCAGGAGACGCGCAGGTGGGGGAGGTGGAGCCTGGCTCTGAGGTGCAGCACCTCAAGCCAGGTGACCGAAGAACAGGAACCTGAAGTCAGAAGGTGGAAACGTGGCACTGAACGTGTCCTGGGTGGAAGCTCATCCACATCAGCACTGTCCCCCAAACCCATGAGGAGTCTTTCGTGAAGGTGCCTGCAGCACACGCAGCTAATCGAGGGTGGCTGTCAAGGGAAGATGAAAGGCTCCTCGGCACATTAGAGAGAATGTCACCTTTCTTTCTGCTGTTCGTTTGCTTTAAAGTAAAACAAAACAGAGAGAAAGTTGGGCTTTTTTGTTTTTTGGTCTTTTGAGCAGTGCATATTGAGACGAGATACCTGGAGTTGGCCCCACCTCAACACCCTTTGACACCCACTACTTGATGCAGGACTCCAAACTGGACCAATTTTTGCACAAATACCAGGAGATTTTGTCCAAATATTTTCCTCCCAGCAGGAAATCCCACCAAGGCATATGGGCTGCCTTGCATTTACACTGAACCCAGACTCATCATGTTCTCCAGCATCTGTAAAACCCCCCGGGGGTTCCAGCTGGGGAGGTTCAACCCCACAAAAGCAGGGACCAACACCCCGTGGGAATTTTAGTGGGGAAATACATTTTTTTTTTTTTTTTTTTTTTTCCCCTTCCTATATCTTTGGCTTTTCAGGGAAGTGAGACCCTGCAGTGATGGTGGGGTGACACAGAAAGTCATTTTGCAGTGTTAGGACTGCAGGTGCCACTGGTTTCCTGGGAGCTTTTGGGATCCTGATGGGAGGCACTGGAGATGTAGCAGAGAAGGGACCAGGGAGGGGGCAGTCCATGAGTGCATCCATGACCAGAGAGATACACAGACACACTTTACTGTATTTATCTACATGGGTCATCTCCAAAATACAAGGCATTCTCCTACAAATGGGCCAACATCCACCTATAAATGAAGGTTCAGCAAATGCTGGCAAGCAGTTCATTCCCATAAATGAGTTGGTATTATTGCTTACACTTCTCCCTGATCTTTTTTATATACTTCTTCCTTTTCTTTTTTTTTTTTCCCAGTATTGAAATATTTACATTCACAGCCTCCAGCCCCTTGAAAGCATCCAGAGGGGAAAGAAAGATTAGTCTGGAGGTTTGCTGCCTCTCCATCCCAATTCTTTACACGCCTACAAGGGAGAAAACAAGGGTAAATATTTAAGCACACATATACACACACATAAATGCCCAAACTCTGGCTCAGTTACTTACTGAGCTTGATCTGGCCCCAAGAGATGCCCTAGAAGGTGCTGTAGGGAAGCCCTGAGCTCTGCTGTGCTGCATTCAGGCAAAATGCTTGTTTCTCACCTCAGCCAGAGCCCCCCTTTCATTTGGCCTCTTGCAGCAGAAGCGATGCCAGGACTGGACTCCGAGCCTGCTCCTGCAGGGATTCTCTGGGAGCAGACAGGGATGTCTTTGCTGGCGGGGGGGGGAGAAACAACAACGTCATATAAAACATGACCCAAGTCTGTAAAATTGAGCACTTCTCTTTGAATCCCTCACTTCTCCAAACTCTCCCAAGGTTGGAAACACGGGCTCAGACCTTCAGGAGGTAAATTCGGTCTGATCCCACGGATTTCTCTGGACCCACAAGGGGGGTGACCAGCTGAGGGAATGGCCCTGTTTCTCCAGGTTTGCCACACAGGCCGTTCCCCAAAGCACCTGCACCTTGGTTTTCCAGCAGATCTCACCTCATTGCACCGGCTCCATGTCACTATTGCATTGTCAGACCTTGCTGCTTCAAGGAACCGGTTGTTGATGAGTTTTGATGTCACTGGACTCTCCCGAGTCCACGAGGGAAGGAAGGTCCCTGTCAGCCTGAGCTGGACTGCAGTTGGGTTGCGTTACTATTGTTTACAGCGTGTATATAAGTGTACATTTTCTTTAGCAGACATTGGAATTTTTTTATGTATAGATTTTTATTTTTCGTCCCCAGATGTATTTATTAGCCAGAGTATTTCTGTTTTGTGTTCCGAGTTCTGTCAGATCGGTGTAAGCTCTGTGGAACAGAATGCACATATTTTTTGTTTGTTTGTACCAAATACATGCACAAACCTGTCTAAAATGTTGCTGTGAATCGTTGCTGTGCCTGATTTTTAAAACGAGGGCTGTAGGGGATGAGAAAGGGAGGGAGAGAGAGGGAGGGAGGGAGGAAGTAACACCTGATAATTATCCACTCCTGGCTCTTTCCCAAAGACTTTTTTTAGCAATTTCACAAGGATGATCTTTCCCACATGCAAGAATTTGTGACAAAAGCAAGTCAGGAGAGGACAATCTTAGGGATGAAGGGGTTGCACCTGCCACATCTAGAGAGTAGGTTTAGACGAGATATTAGGAAGAAAATTTTCCCTGTGAGATTGGTGAGACCCTGGCACAGGTTGCCCAAAGAAAGTGTGGATTCCTGTCTCTGCAAGTGTTCAAGGCCAGGTTGGATGGGGCTTGGAGTAACCTGGTTTAGTGGAAGGTGTCCCAGGGAGGTTGGAACAAGATGGTCTTTAAGGTCCCCTCCAACCCAAACCATTCTGTGATTCTTACATGTATGTGTATCTGTATCTATATTTATATATAAATGTGTGTATATATATATATATACATATATACACAGATAGAGAGATCTGTATCTGAGATACATCTCTATAAATATATATGTGATACATATCTGAGACAGGAAAGGGAAGGGCAAAAGGAAAAACCAAAAGGAGATACAACATGAAAACACTGGATCAATACTTGATGGCAGCCAGAGGTGAAAAATACATCAGGGAATGTGGGGACAGGGAATGGAAGAGATGGAGAATGACTTTGAAAATACCTTTCCATCTCTGAATACATCGATGATGTGCATGTAATTTAACCACTGTTTGCTTTTGATCAGTCCAGCTCTGAAAAGATAGAATGGACCTAGAACGGATCAAAGATACGGGATAGTTTCCATCTAAATACATCAGTAGCAAAACATCAGTAGCAAAAGGAGGGACAAGGTAAACCTCCATTCTTTATTGGACATGGGGGGGAACAGAGTTATCCAAGATGAGGAAAAGGCTGAGGTATTTAACACCTTCTTCACCTCAGTCTTCAACAGTAAGACGGGTTGTCCTGAGGACAGCTGGATTCTGGAGCCTGTAGATAGGGATAAGAAGCCGAACAGTCCCCCTGTCATCAAGGAAGAAACAGTCAGAGACCTGCTGAGCCACTTGGATCCTCACAAGTCCATGGGACCAGATGGGATCCCCCCTAGGGTGATGAGGGAGCTGGCAGAAGAGCTTGCCAAGCCGCTCTCCATCATTTACCAACAGTCCTGGCTCACTGGGGAGGTCCCA
>VXAY01002187.1:752128-819129 GCA_013399855.1 Oxyruncus cristatus | reverse complement strand
GGTTAAAGTCGCCCACGAGAACATGGATTAGAACAAACGCCTCTTTTCTTTCCTGAACAAAGTTTGATGGGCATTGTTGAACTTTGCCTTTGGGCATTTTGTATTATTACACAAATATGTGTAAATGTGTGCCTAGATTTCAGTGTATGTGAGCTTTCCCCAGTGTAATCCCTTACGGTTCTGCAAGAGTTGAACATGAAAATCCCTCATCAGTGGCAGGGATGGAGATGACAGAAGGTTATTCACATAGTCAGCAGCTTTCAAACTCACACTGAGAAAAGCTCGGAGGAGGATGGAGATCTCAGAGGACAGTGGCTAGAAGTACTGTATGATATGCTAAAACTGGCCAAAAGTGTTGATGCATCTCTTCGCTGTGTTCTACTTCGGACTAGGAACGAACAAATGCTACTTTCAGTTTTACTTATGCTTTTATGAACAGTTCTGAAAAATGTAGAGAAAACAGGGAGACCGAAAGTGGACTAAGTGCTCCCTTGTGCTTTGTTCCATGAAGAGATGAGATCCTGTCTTGTCTCCCCTTTTCTTTCCCTTCTTTATGCATCCGAAAGGCATTACAATCTCGTAAGTCACAATGTACCTCTGAGAAGCTGGTTTTTGTTAATTGCCTTTGCTCCTGGCTGTTGGTCCTCATTTTGTAGGTATGACCTGCATGTCGTATTCCCAAATGCATAATTTCATATTTGCCATAACTGAAATTAATATCCACTGAAAGGATGCAGGTTACCAGGAGATTCAGATCTGTCTTGAAAACTCTCATCCTTGTTACTGCTGTGTTTTACTATATCTACTGTGATTGTCATTAAGGACCTCTGGAGTGTATAGACAAGGCTTATTTGAGTGAGACTTAATACTGAGGAGCCCCTCAAGACTTATGTAATTTGATGCTTTTACTGATAATGACTACAACAGTTAGGTTTTAAGCCTTCTAAGGTTTGTTTCCCTTATTCAAAATTTAAACTGAATGTGATGTGCGATGAAGTCAGAGATCTTATAGAAGTCTGTATCTGTTTCATCCACGCAGTTACTTTTTCTGTAATAACCCTTGAGAAGGAATTCTGGGTCTTTGATAAGAGTGTTTCTAAATTTCTAAAACACTGTCAACGGGCATTTGCTACCTTGGCAAGTTCAGTAAATGTCAGCTGTACACAAGTGTATTAAGACAATCTGCAAAAGGGGACCAAAAAGAAAAAAAGCACTTTTTCAGAGGTCTTAGATTCACTACCAAGGATTCTGAGACTCATCATAAAATACATATGGATATGAAAATCAGAAAAGGCAGAGGATTCTATAGTAAGTTAATGCATATAAGTTTTTCTTTAATGCCCTGGAGTGCTGTCAAGCTATCTGTCATACTGATATCTTGTCTTCTGTATACTACCTAGTGAATTAAGCCCTCAGGGTATTTTTTTTTTGCATTTATGAAGATTTCAATTAAAAATATATATACAATTTTAGCATCTACTGAAGGAATCATTAGAAATCTTTCTTTTAAATTCTTAATTGGTGCCTCACATTATCCTTGCTTTCTGAAGTACTGGATGATAAAACAGTCTAAACTGCTGAAAATTTGATTCCATCCATCTTTTAAACACTTTACGCTTTCATTTTGTTCTTTGCCTATGGCAACAAAATATCCTTTACAGTTTAAACTCTGCTTCCAAAAAACCCCAGTTGTGATATGTTGGTTCAATAGTTTCACATGCAATACTCTTTTGATAACATTATTATCAACTGCATTTGTCTTCTCTTTGTATACTCTTTGCTTTCCAGTCTCAGTTGAAGTTGCTTGGTGTTCCTTTCTTGCTTCTGGTTTTCTGTTTTGATATTGTATAATTTTGTAAGTAGAGCAAAATGTTGGGAAATATTAGTAGATATTCCCCAAACATATTATTTTGATTTTCTGCATGTTAAATTGCTTGTTTTATTCTTTCCTAAATAAATATGTCCCAATTTTTTGTTAGGTTAAAATGCCAAAATATGAACACAAGATTTAACTTAGAACTCAAAAATCCCTATATTTAATCCAACCAGATGATAAGTTTTCAACTGTTCATTAGTGTCTGAATAATCACTTGTCAAATTTGCCCGTTATGCCAGTGAAATAAGATCAGGTATTAGTAGATTTGGTTTGTTTTCTCTTTTTCCCTTGCCAGGTCTTTCTCTCTTTCTTATCCAGTTATTGTATTCCTTCCTACCTCTTTATTTTCTTCCCTTACACTATCAGAAAACTACCCTCTCGGATTCACGCTCTTGGTTGTGCACTTTCCAATCTCTGTTGTGTTTGCACTCAGCCTCTTAGTTGCTGAGGTTGGGACTGATGGAAGCTGCTGACAATAGAATGTTCCCGGATTAAGGGAGGCATAGCAGATGTGCAGTGTTAATAGTGGTAGCACTATGGGAGTGCTACTGCTGTAAGTAAATAGTGGTAGCACTGTGACTTTTCCTAGTTCAAATCCCTCATGAAGTTATTAGAGAGGCACTGACTTTGTCGCAGTTGCTCCAAATTTTGTAGGTTTATTATTGGAATATACTGGTTAAACAGAGTACAGCATTCTCTGCAGCCATCTGTTTTTTAAATATTAGCTCTGGACATATGAATACAAATAAAAAGTAGTATCCTTGTTAACTAAATATAAAAACTGAATTCAAATGCCAAAAATGATTTTCATTTATTGTTTTCTTCCTTAGAGCGAGTCTGCTATGTGTCTTATAACACAGAGAGATAGACTTATTGTTTCCGTATCACTATCTTGCAGACAAATACTTGATTATGCAGCCACCATGAAGTCCTTGACAGATTGTTGCAATCCCATCATGGAAAAATTCGTTACATCCTACCTCATGAAAAATTCCCACTTAGGAATTCGAATGGAAGAGTTGCACCTTAAAAAGAAAAATCACAATATCTCAGATCAGTTGCAGTTGCATTGTCTTCTCTACTGGTTTTACTTTTGGAAGGGCTGAATGCAAAGGCTTTTGATTTCCCAAAGTGACCAGTGATTTTGAATGTCTTGTCAAGAGTGTGCAAGTTTCCAATGTGAGACACATAGAAGAAACTGAATTTCCCTTTAATTTTCTTTATTTCTCTTACAGACTGCAAACATACTGAAGAAATCAAAATTGAAAAGAGTTTTTGACTTCATTTCTGCATGTTTTGAAATGAAAATGTATTTCTTAGGGTTTTGTTTTTCTTCTTTTTTCAACAAAATTACATATTGTGAAAAAACTACTGGTGCTAATGAGTTTTCCCCAGAGAAGACAGATAGAGAGAAATCTTTGGGTGAAGAAGTTCTAGTATGAACTACAACATTCTGAAACAATCATGAGTGAATTCCTACATCTGTCTCTGACAATGACTGTGATTGTGAATTTTATTCTTTTTTTTTAAGCTTTCTGCCAGGTGTCTCTTAGAAATCACTAGTGAGTCACTGTTTGCTCCTGCTCAGTTTCTGACTGGTTGAGCAGGACACTGCATTCGATGGAATGGAAAAGAAGAGCTGAGTTGCAGTGCTAGTGAGTTTATGTTTTAAATTAGATGCAGACCATATAGAATGCATAAGTAATTCAAATGGTGTATATTAATTTATATCTATAAATAACATCGAAAAATAGATGTGTTTCCAGTTTTATTTGGATATTCTTCCAAAACATTTGGCTTGTGAATATGTGAAGGAACATGTCTTCATTTTGTTATGGAGCCTTAAGTTTCTTAATTATAAAAATACCCTAATATGTATAGAATGAGGGAGGTTTTCTGTATGCTGTCCACAATAATATTGGAAGGAGATCTATTCTTATTAAAATTGTCTCAGGCAAAACAGTTTATTACAACCACGAAAGTATTACTGGTGCACCAGTAGTAAGGAATGAAATTTTAGAGACATGTCCTGGCTATTTTCACCGGCTACAGAGTTCAAGAGGAGGCTAATGTAATACTTCGATTTATTTTGGAAGAGCAGGAGAAAATGAGAGTAAGCTTTATTGTTATTGTTATTGTTATGTTTACCATTGATCTTATGAGATGTTGAGAAAAAGCTATGCTAAGCCTATAAATTGTTGAATTTTGCTTTCAAGAGGATGAATTGCAACCAGAAGATGTCTTTTTTTAAATGCTGTTAATGGATAGCTCCGTGAGATAATGTAAGCACCTTCGAAGATCTGTTTTAATTATTGTATATTTAACATTGCTGAAAATTTTGAAAGGAAGTGTTTATGAAATCTGCATAAAATTAATGTGAGGTAATGATAATTGCATTACGTTCCATTCACAATAAGGCTCAGTCTTCTATTTGTTTATTCTTTATGGTCCAGTGAATTTTTTTAGGTCTAAACCAGTCTCAGTTGCTTTCAGTCACTTTTACTGCACTGCAACACGTCAAGGCCAAACCAATCACTACCACAAACTTCAGCGAGAGTTAAACACATTCTTATGTTGGCAGTTATGACATTCTATCCCACAACCTGCTTCCACTTTCTGTAACAATAGCCTCCACGTCTGATCCAACAAGCTAACATATAAAAATATGTCAAATTAAAATTAGAAAGGCGTGTCTACCTCACTTTTTGTAAGGGCTTTTTTAAGACCCTTTCAGAGCCTTCTGCATTTACTTACTGTAAAAATATTCTCTTCAGCTATGGTTAATTTTATCATATTAGTTGGAAATAGAAAGAGACTAACAAACTCCAGACTGGTAACACTTTAAATGAGCCAGCAGTGAACAATTAGAACAAGATCACAGGAAAAATGAGTAACTTTGTAGCTCAAGCTATTACAGTTTTAATAAAACCAGATTTGTGTAATTCTTGGTCAGTGTAAATTGATGCTGCTACTTTGAAGTCAACAGATCTAGACCATTTAACCTAATACAGGAGTATGAAATCATTGCTTTCTATATATGAAATGTCATTTTAAAAAAAGTAAGCTAACATCAACCCACCAAACACACAAAAACCCCTGTCCCAAAAAAGCTCACTCCCATCCCTCTTTAAATTGCTGGTTTACTTCTGAAGTGTTCTTCAGGCCAATGTCATGTATTCACTGCTCTCTATATGCTGGCACTGAGAGAACAAGCTTATAGGTGGTCTCTGATCTAAACATATGTGCATGGCTCCCAGCCTTGCTGCCCACATCTCTCCACAAGCTGCCCCATCAGTAGCAGGGAACAGGACAAACAGGACAAAACCACCTCTGCTGATTCCAGGTGCACCTTGCTCCCACATGCAAGAAAGAAGATGATGAGAGGACAATTTCAGTGCTTTTGGTGGTGACTAGCCTACCATGCTTTAAGTTCCTAACCATCTGAAATTCTTTTTATTTCCCCTGGCCTTATTCTCCAAAGCCAAGGTAAAAGGTTGGTTGTTAGCAGGTGAAAGGCAAGATAATTGGCACAGTGAGTTACTGAATAGCTATACTCCCTTCCAGGATGTTGTTCTGGTTTTGAAAAAAGAGTAACTAGACTGTTCAGTTGTGCTTTCCCCATATCAGATCAAGCTTTACTGGGATCTGTGTCCTACTTACCCATCACATTTTTCTTTGTGTTTATTTGTGTAACATTCCTTGCTGAACCTGTGTAGCATCATTCCGCATATGTAAGGCAGAATGGTGCTCTCAGTGTGGGAAAATAGCGGAAAATGGAAAGATTGTAGTTGGAATTTTGGAGTTAATGTTTATAGCTGAGAAACCTGAGGTAAATATTATGTTACTACCAGGCTAGGAGGTCACCCTGTTTACATCAAACTGCTGTTTGCAATGTGATGTGAGCCGCTGTTCAGCTCTTGGGATAGACAGGCAGTTTAAAGACAAGGCTGTCATTCACCTGCTATCCTCTAATGCAGTGAGAGTTGGAGAGACAAATGCACATAATGGAAAGATTTCTGATCATGATCTAGGGAGAGCATATTTCAGTGTAATTACAGTTCATCCATTCTGACAAAACTGTGTGGATCCCTTGAACTGAAGTGCCAGCTGTGTTCTCTGAATTGTACTTTATATTGTATTTCATGGGTACCCATAACTGTAAGTAACAAAGTTTGTTTAATTTATACTGGCAACACTGAGTGTCTAAGAAATAACATGGTGGTGAGGAGTGTATCTTAAAATATCCAGAGGTTTGCTCTAGTTTGGATAGTAGTAAAAAGTACAGATGTTGATCTGAACATATTGCATCTCTCAAAACAGACTGTGGACCCCAGTAGAGAAGAATTTTGGCCACTGTGTGAATTAATTTTGAACTGAATAGAGCAGTGCCCAAAGGCAGCTGAAACCGCATGGTAGCAATCAGCAGCAAATACAGTGAAAGAGAAAGGCAAAAGGTACACAAGTAATGTAGCCAGTTTCATTTCCATTTAACTCTGGCATGTTTTTTCTTATTGGCTCTGAAATCTCTTGGCATGGAGATCAAGATATCCAAGCAGCTTGAGCAGAGATGTACTCTTCATCTCTTTGAAAATGCATTATGCCTGCAGTTAAGGAAGTCCAGCAGAAGCCTGTGTCTTCAAACTGAGTCCAATATCAAATTCTGGTCTGTTCCCATCCATACTATTTCCACCAGAGCAGGTTGCCTCTAGGCATCATGCTCCCTTCAATATTTGAAGGCACCAAAGAGAGTAATCTGCAGTCCAGCAGGGAACTCAGACACTGGGGTATGGAGTTGTCTAGTCTGTATAGCAAAGAGAATTGGCATAAAGTTTGAAACAGAAAAACAGTGAAGCTACAGGATGACAGATAAGTAGCTTAACTACAAATTTCAAGATTTTTTGATATTTAAGGGATGTGTATTTTAAAGAACAATGTAATCCTAGACTTAATTCTGTTTTACTGAAGCATTTTTGTTACAAAATGCTTTCATTTTTACTAAAAAGCCACTTAGGCACTAAAGTGGAAAAAATTTACTTCTAGATGTAGTGAGACCTCAACTGCATCAGAAGTTCACCTGAGGTTGACAAGCCTCTAAGAAGGCTGTCAAGAACCTGCAACTTCAGTGAGCCTAATTAGTGAGCCTTTTAAATTCTTGGCAAAACCTGGGCTTAAAAAAAAAGACTAAAATAGATTTCATCTGGGATACCTAAAGCAACCGCACATCGAAGAAACTCTTTTTGATTCAGTGATACTCAAGGAAATAATTTTTCAGTATTTATCCTCAATAGCTCCACTGGCAAAATTCTTTGGCCTTAAAATTCTGCTGTTAATCCCTGGATAAATTAGATTTATTTTTAAGTGCCAAGTAAATTGATCGACGCTTTCTTGTTTTTATTACAGAACTTTAAAAATTGGCAGATGCTGCTGGTGAGTGGTGGTTTATGAGGATGCTTGTCAATAGCCCGAGTTAGCATAAAAATGCAAGGTCAAGGAGGTTATTTTTTGAATGTGCAATGTGATATTTTCTGTTTCACATTTATTTTAAGAGAGGCAATGGACTGTGTGAGGGCATTTTAAATGCCCACCTTTTTATCCTAATGGTTTGGGGTTGCTGTGTTTAGAAGAAAAATTTTTTTAATTTTTTTTTAAATGAGTTATGATTGTAATTAGTCCTCTTCAGCACTACAGACCACATGACACGGGGTGAGGAAAACTGGTCTATAGGGCAGCAGTATCACTTCTGGGTGCCTGTAGTTTAAGAAAATATTCTCCCTAACCTTCCTAGCTGCCAGAGACATTGAAGTTGTTGGCAGTGTTGGTTGATGCTCACTGGGAAAGAAGAGTTTGTGTCTTTGGGTACAGATCCTTCTGATCACACCCAGTGTGAATCAATGAATACTAAACATGCGGTAACTGTCCTGCAAGTTTGTAAAAAATCTATAGAACTCAGCCTAATTTCTTAGACTCCATGCAGTAAATTTGGTTTTGGTCACTTGAACCCTCTGTGATTCTTGGGGGGAAAAATCAGTGACAGGTTTACAAGTTGAGCTGCTCGTTATATGCCTTAATTTACTTCCATAATGGAAAGTTAACGGACCACCTGCCTGAAGTTAGGCCTCTAAATATAAAAGCAAAAGTATTTTTTTCAAAGAAGCTGAATATCCAGATTGTTCCCATGATTTAAGTGATGCAGGAGTTGCCCCGCGGCTGTACTGACACAACACACTACAGTTTTTGTAAGCAAACATGTTCTTGAAGATAAAACACAAATATGAAAAATTTACATAAGGCAGGGTAAAGACTGTAATGTTTGTCAGTTATGTCAGGGAAGCTCTTGAACCCTGTGCCAATCATTTCACATATATCCAAAATACTATTTTTGTTGGAAATAGCTCTTTCTGCCCACTGAGGGCTCATTTGCATAGCAAGTTTTTCATCTCTTGAGTTGTTTGGTCTTTGAATAAGAGGAGGGCGGGAAAAAGAAAGAGAGAGGGTATAATTTTCAAACAGCACTCCTCCAACTCAAAACTTTCAGATTTTTCAGTGTCTCATAATTAAAAACTTGTTTGTCTGATTGTTTTGTGATAAATGTCATCCCCTGGATACAGCCTGGACAGAGATTCTTCAACTGGAAAGGTGCCTTTCCTTCTCTCTTTTATAGGAATCCAGTGTTGGTGTTGTGGTTTAAAGGAAACTCTTACCTTTTGACTATGGAATTATTGGCGTGGCCCTGTTAAAATGTGTTGGAAAGGGGTTTTGCAGTTGTTACTTTCAGGGATTTTTCTGGTCCCTCCACTTTAGGGGAGGAAGTGAGGTTGCTCAGGAAACTTGATGACTACAGTGGAGAAGCTGGTGGGGAAAGTCCTGATCAGTTGTTCTGGCACATGCATGAGCAGTAAAGGATGCAAATGAGACATTCCAAGAAGAAGTGATAAATTTGGCAGCACTCCTGTGGCTAGGTCTCAGTGAAGGGAAACAGGTATCAGAAAGCCAGAAAAACTTAGTTTGGTCATGATGAATCTTGAATAAGAATCTTCTTGTTCCATCATCCTAAGTGCAATCACACAGCACCTACAGGATGGACAAGGGATCAGACCCAGCCAGCACGGGTTTAGGAAGGGCAGGTCCTGTCTGACCAACCTGATCTCCTTCTACGATCGGGTGACGCACCTGGTGGATGAGGGGAAGGCTGTGGATGTGTCTGTCTGGACTTCAGCAAAGCCTTCGACGTCATCTCCCACAGCACACTCCTGGAAAAGCTGCACTCCACAGCTTGGACAGGGGCACTCTGTGCTGGGTTAGGAACTGGCTGGAGGGCCGGGCCCAGAGAGTGGTGGTGAACGGGGCTGCATCCAGTTGGCAGCCGGTCACTAGTGGTGTCCCCCAGGGATCAGTGTTGGGCCCAGTCCTGTTTAACATCTTCACTGATGATTTAGATGAAGGGATAGAGTGCACCATTAGCAAATTTGCAGATGACACCAAGCTGGGGGGGAGTGTTGATCTGCTGGAAGGCAGGAGAGCTCTGCAGAGGGACCTGGACAGACTGGAGAGCTGGGCTGATTCCAACGGGATGAGGTTCAACAAGGCCAAGTGCCGGGTCCTGCACTTTGGCCACAACAACCCCCTGCAGCGCTACAGGCTGGGCACAGAGTGGCTGGAGAGCAGCCAGGCAGAAAGGGATCTGGGGGTGCTGATTGACAGGAAGCTGAACATGAGCCAGCAGTGTGCCCAGGTGGCCAAGAAGGCCAATGGCATCCTGGCCTGGATCAGGAACAGTGTGGCCAGCAGGAACAGGGAAGTGATTCTGCCCCTGTACTCGGCGCTGGTGAGGCCACACCTGGAGTGCTGTGTCCAGTTCTGGGCCCCTCAGTTCAGGAAGGATATTGAGGTGCTGGAGCAGGTGCAGAGGAGAGCAACGAGGCTGGGGAAGGGACTTGAGCACAAGTCCTATGAGGAGAGGCTGAGGGAGCTGGGGTTGTTTAGCCTGGAGAAGAGAAGGCTCAGGGGAGACCTCATCGCTCTCTACAACTCCCTGAAAGGAGGTTGTAGCCAGGTGGGGGTTGTTCTCTTCTCCCAGGCAACCAGCAGGAGGACAAGAGGGCATGGCCTTAAGCTGTGCCAGGGGAGGTTTAGGTTAGATATCAGAAAGAAATTCTTTACAGAGAGAGTAATCAGCCATTGGAATGGGCTGCCCAGGGAAGTGGTGGATTCTCCATGCCTGGAGGTTTTCAAGACGAGGCTGGACGTGGCACTTAGTGCCATAGTCTAGTAACCACAGTGGTGTTGGATCAAGGGTTGGACTTGATGATCTCCGAGGTCCTTTCCAACCCGTCTGGTTCTATGATTCTATGATCAATTTAAATGCATTAAAAAATTAATATGATGTCTCTTATATATGTTCCCTCTAGCAATGTAAAGCCAACATCTACATTTTAGCCCCTTAATCAGTTTATATATTTAACTGAGTGGTATTACATATCGAAAGAACCATCTGTGTTACATTAGAAAGGGGAAAATTTTTTCTCACTTCATTCTTTACGGTGTAAACTGGCACAGTTTAATGAGGGCAAAGGAAGTTATCCAAGGAATGAAGTTTGGCTCTACATACAAAAAACAGAGAGGTAGACCTGTAATATGAATTTCGAAGTTATGCTTTAGAAGATATTCACCTGCATGAAAAAGAATTTTATTCCAAGTGGTTGGTTTTATG
This sequence comes from Oxyruncus cristatus, assembly GCA_013399855.1. Lineage (NCBI taxonomy): Eukaryota > Metazoa > Chordata > Aves > Passeriformes > Cotingidae > Oxyruncus > Oxyruncus cristatus. The sequence continues at coordinate 808,543 of VXAY01002187.1, read as the reverse complement.
TCCACTAGCTGTTCATGGTGTTTGTCCACTCAACTGTGTACTCCTCTTGGGAGATGGTATGAAATTTCTGCTGAAGCTGTTGGTTACTTCCAGAAAGCTGATCTGTGTTTCTGAAAATATGAGACAGATCCTTCCACCCTTGGAGGAACATGATTTTATTACTGCCAGTAAAGTAAAAGATACCATATCTTGCTTAGGAAATAGCACTGGTGGTTTTTTTCTTTCTCTTCACAGCTACCTGCACTATGTAGCTGTGGTTAATGTGCCTTTATTGCAATGCGGCTGTGCTTTGCCTTTATACTGTACATCCAAAGTACGTCTTAATTTAAAGCTGAATATTGTGCTTTCATTTTTTTTCTGCAGTTTGATGTTCTTAACTTTACCTGGGATTTGAAAGGGAGGACAAATCCTAGTTTATGAGAATCTTTGGTGTCTGGTCTCCCTAGGCTGCAGACTGACAGCTCATTTCTTTCTCTTTAAGTTCTGGCAACTATATGACAATACTAACTTAATCTCTATTCAAAGTCAGTTCACTGGAACAAACAGCTACATTTTAGTAAAAATGTTATAACTATTTATGTATACATAATGCACCCACAATCTAGGACCTTTTTTAGAAAAAAAAAAAAGAAATTAGTTGCTCCTATTTGGTAGCAAACTTTAAAAAATTTTGTTTAGTGTTTCACGCAGCCATAATGTGGAACTGCAGCTTACTGTACTTTGGTCTTATCGCTTTAAACAATCTGGGGTCACTAGAGTCAGAGAAGGTCTGAACCATGGGGATTTAAATGTTTAAGCAAATAAGTGACACCATTAATTCATAAATCTCTTGTTAGAAAGCTGCAGAAAGATTGTTTATTATACCACATACAACTGAACCATGCAGAGAGGTATGTGATTTCCACTGAAGCTGAGTTTTAGTAGTTTTTCAGTATTCCAGAAAAAGTTCTGTTAGTTCACAGATAACTAAAGTAGTAGTAGTAGGTCAAACATCCTTTCAAAGGATGATATTCTTATTACATGTTCAACAATAAAAATGTTGAAATCATATACTAATCAAATCTATAGATGTGCAAGGCCAGCACTGTAAACGTCTGCTTTTATTGTATCTTGCATTCACTAAAACTTCACTAAAGAATGATTTGATAGGCATAATTGAAGCTACATTGTTATTATCTAAAATCAGATTTCTGTTAGAGATAGTAATTTGAGACCATATAAACAGGATGAACAGGTAGAAATTTACCAAAAACAGGAGATAAAATTGGAGCATTTGCTGTCATATGTCCTTTTTTTTTAACATTATATTTAGGAGAGGAATATGCCCAGTGGTAGCTTTTGAAGAAAAAACAAAAGGCTGATACTAAAACTTGTGTTTGCCCAGTAAACGTGTCTGTGACCAGAAGGGAAAGGTAAGACTAGCCACAAGCAGCTGTCTTAATTGAATTGTAAAAAGGTTTTTGATCAAAACCCCATAAATCTTAATTGTATTAATGTGCAATTGTATTTTGTCTTCTATGAACCTGAGACCTTAATATACCTGAGTTAAGGGAAATGGGATTTCTGTCCCACATTATTCTTGGTCATTGTCACCCACAGCATGCGCCTGCAAAAATAAAGTCTAAAGAGGAATCCCCCAAAGTTTTGGTGAGTCCATTTAATAAATCATGTAAGAAAAAAAAAAAAAGTAAAATAATCCCTTAAGCCAAAGGGAAGTGATAAAATGGACTGTGTGGGTTCATCTGGTCAGAGTCATGCAAAACTGTGTTTACCTTTAATTTTACACACTCTCTATGTGTTGATATGACATCATCCCCTATAATGTTAGGAATACTGTGCACACATAACCACGAGATTGTATGAGATGCAGTGAACATCCCATGAGAGAGGGAACCTGGAGTGATTTATGGCGGTCATTGTCTTACTGATTCAGATACTTTCCATATGTTGTTGTAGAAACTTCATTTTGTATTGTATGTATAAAACATGTGTAGCAAATTAGTTTCAATACAACTTTCTTTCTTTAAAATGTTTGGGTTTTAAAATGTTGATGTGTGTTTTATCTCTAGTCTGTGATATCCCACTATATTTTTATTGAAAGAACATTTTAAAGAGAAAGATTTTGAGGTGCCTGCTAAAGCTTGCTGTGGTGGACAATAAACCTGGAACTGCTTTTGATGGTAAAACATCCTATTGTGCTGGATTTATGGCTTGACTTCTGTATTATGCTTAGCTGATAGAGAGTATGCCCTGCATCATGCTTGAAGCCCTGAAGGTACTGTCCTAGTGTGGGAGAAATAGAGGAATTTTTCTTTTACCAGCTGTAGCCCATTATTATTCTATCTCATTTTATTTTGGAAATTATTTGAAGATGGATCTAGTTACACTAAAATTATGTGATGGGAACATGGTTTCTAAAAATACATTACTGCCTGAGGCATTAAAAGACTCAATTTAATTTACTATAATATATAAAATACTTTTATTGCAGGGAGACTTTATTTTAGTTGTTGCTTAGTAAGTGAACAGACATTTATTAATCAAATAAATCAACACCACCCATGGCAACTTGCCCCAGAAGTACCTGCTGAGGAGAGATGGATGAACAAAGCATGAGGAAAAGATTATCTGGTTTGTGCTGTGCCTTTCTGCTTGTAATTTTTTAGAATTTATTCATTATTCAGCATTATTCACTGAACAGTGTCTGCAGAGTAGTTTGTCTTGTATCTTGTTCAGAAGCAATTTGTAGTGAGTATTAAACATAGACCAAAACAAGATTATTTGCCATTAATATGGGGGCCAGTTTTTGTTCTTTGTGTATGCTCCCTCAAAAAAGTTCATAGATCATAAATGAGGCTCGTAAGTGTTACTGTGCTGCAAGTTAATAATAGTGTGAGTTATGATAATCCTTTAGCTTGATTTTAGACCCTTCATAATGATCTCCATAGAATTCAATAGTGTTCAGACCAAACTTTAAAATAAATTTTTCACTACTGGCATTTGGGACTGACACTTTAAAATACATTAGGCACACTTTCTGTATTCCTGTTCTAGAAATCTTTTGGTGGCTTTGTCTGTCATTAAAGTTTTTGCTAAAGTATCATAGAAAGTAAATTGTAAAGAACACAGAAATCCACCTGAACTAAACTACTCAAATATCATTAGAAATTGTGAAGTTTCTTTTCCTGCAACTGCAAACCAGGGACTATGTTTTCAGACCTCCTCCCACCTATCTATCTTGTAAAGCTTTAAAATGTGAAGTTGCATAAGGTAGCATAAACTGCACTCCTCAGTACCAGAAGCTCACTTTGTAATTGCTTAAAAGTCTGTTTCAGAAACATAAAATACCATCAGTGCTGAAAAAGAGTAATGGCAATTCAGTTCCTTGGTTAAATGAATCAAAAATAAGCATGCAACTGCAACAACAACTGCGTTTTTTTGGTTTGTTCCTTCTCTTACTGTGCAGCCGCGAAGCTGCTGAGGGTGCAGAAGGCTCTGCTGAGCATGCCGGTGAATAGCACAGTAGCAATCATGTGGACATCCTTTATTGTATCCTCTGCACTCCGAATGTATCAGTCCCCCCTTGTTCTCCAGAACTCCACGCTGCGTGAGCTTGCTGCTGGGAGGGCAGAACAAATGTGGCTGTAAAGCTTTGACATCTGCTGTAGCCACGAGTGGTTTGCTGGATGAGCTCTCCAGCAGGTAGGACAGCCTGTTCCTCGGCTCTGACATCGTTAGCCTGAGCCACGTCTGCTCACCCCCTGAGGATTGCTAATGCATCTTTTGAGGCTTGAGAAAAGCTAGTCAGACAAATAGGTGTTTTTCCTCAGAGCCCAAGTGGACGGTCAAACAACTCTTTGTTAGGCAACTGTGGAAGCAGTTTCTACACATATAGGGTATCAGGCAAACTTGCTAGGCAGTATGAAGCTGGACAATGGGCAGGGTACTGAAACAAGATGCATGGGATTCTTCCACTCTCAGAAGAGGATCTGTGGTGAAAACATGAAGTGAGGGGACAGAATGCTGACTCTCTGAGAAGGAATTGTTTTTACAATTGTCACCTCATGTTGTGTTACGCTCGCTCACAGGGAAGCAGTCATGAGTCAGTGCTCGTGCTCAGGCCTGCTGACCACAGATTAAAGAATTATGAAAACATCAGTTGGCAAATTCAAAATGAGTCTATGGTTACCTCTTCCAGGTTTATCTCATTGCTTAAAACAATTTATCATCAACTGCTTTCTTCTGCTTGTAGAACCTCTGGAAATCCCATCCCAGTCTACCTCTTATTCTATTTAATGCCAATCAGTTTCACTTCTTTTCTCTTCCTGGATGATACGGCTCATTAGAGAAATGGGAACCTGACATTACAACCGTGGGAGAGCTTCTTCTAAGCAGAGTCCTCCCTAGGCAGGGACTTCTCCAGTTGTCTCTAGTTTGAACTTACCGTCTGGTCTGATGCTTCTGTGTTTCCAAGCTCTGTGTAACTCCCCTCTTTTTCATTGAGGCACATGGACATCAGTTTTTCTGACTCTGTAATGGATCTTCTTCACTGAATGGATTCAGATTCTCAGCTGAAATGCAAGTGGAACCCAAATGCATCTGCAACATGGAATAATTCCAGTTGTCTCAGCTGAAAAGATGGGTTATTTATTTTTCTTGAAGGTGCTCTGTTCATTAATGAAACTGGTGGTCATTCTTTGAATACCTTTGCTTTGACACTGTGTTCCTGGAATTAAAAATAGTTTAAGTTGGACAGGCCCGCAGAAGGTTATCTTTTCCAACTCCGTGCCCATATGGACATTTCTACATTCAGAGAGGGAAGTTTCAGACCAGTGTCCCTCATTTGGTTCCAGGTCGAGCGTTGCCCCGCTGCCGCAGCAGGTGGAGCCCGAGTCCCTGGAATTCGCTCTTGTCCCAGCGCTAATGCGGTTTTTACTCCGCAGGCCCTGCCCAGGCGAGGGAAGGTGCCCCGCCAACATCAGTGTATTCTAACACAAGCGATTTAAAAGTGGAGTCATAGTCCACGAAACAGGAGAGCCAAACACTTCTACAAGATTTGATTTCTCTGGTACTTCTGGTCTGTGTCTTCTCCACTGGAGACACACAGCTACATTTTTGTATCTAACTTTGCAGTACTTGCCCCCTGTGTATTCTCTTATAACTTGGAATGGAGGCAGCCTGGTACTATGATATAGGACACTCTACTGGAAGGGACATGATCTCCTGGATCCCTATTTTCTGGCTGCAGTGTTGGCCAAATACATGTTAATGAACTTGCCAGTCCATTGAAAACAAAATATTGCTTTTCATTCCCCTTTTAGAGGAAAAGGAATTAGTAACTTCTGCTTTTCATTTTCTATATTCTAGAGAACAGGCTTAATGCCTTTTTCTGGCCTTCCTTCATTGGTAAATACCATGCTTGATTCTCCCCTGCTTTCCATTCTCTATAAATCTTACCCATTGTCCTGAGAAGCTGAATTATATTGCCATGTCTGAAACAGTGGTATTTAAAATCTGTTTGTAAAAAACCAAAAAACAACAACAACAAAAGGGTGATTCCTTATTCCTTATCTATTAACTTTGCTCAAAGCTTGTGCTCAAAAACGACTTTGCCCACAGTCATAATATTGAATTAATGGTATAATTACAAAATATACAATCCTTAAAACTAAGTTCAAACAAATAAATGACATTGTACATATTCTATTAATGAAAGGATACAGGGTAAAAAAAAAGACCCAACCCCCAAAATCCATCATCCATCCCTGTTGTTTGTTATCAGTGGGCATTGCCAGTCAAGAATGGTTTCAGCATACAGAGGTTTCTAAGAAAAAGTGTTAATAAATTCCAACTTAAACATCAAGTCTGTACCAAGGAAAAAATAGCATGCTATGGTGCACAGTTGAAACTTCGAGCTTACCACAAATCCCAGAAGCTCACATTCCCGAAACAAATGCTTTCCAGCAGATACCAAACAAAAATAACTTTTCAACGGAAGATGTCTCTGTAGAAAAATACCATCTCTCTTAGGACAGTCATGCTGGAGAAAGTAAGTAAATAGTCATCATAAACTCCAGCTTCTTCTGTGGACTCAGCCAATAACCATCATGCTTGGGTGGTGGCAAGAACAATAATTTTCATTTTCTCTATGTGACAAATTCCTCTGTTCTCCAGATTAAATGAAATAAAGCCCTTCACTGCATCTGGTGTCATAAAATTATTCTATTACCCCTTTTCTATTCCAGATGAGGCAATCAGAAATGAACACTTTTCCCTTACAGCTGCTGCTGCTGCTTCTTTTGATCAAAATTGCTCTGTGTTCTTAGTAACTGTAAATCTGAGGGAGGAAGTGTTTTTAGGAGACGGAATAGACATGCATCCCTCTCTTTGGTAAGAATTCAAGGCTTTCTGTACTCTGGGGATTGCAAAAAAAGCCCTGTGCATATTTCTAGGTCTCAGATGTTGCTCTTTATTAATGGGGTTTTCCACATCAAAATCTCCAAGTGTATCATGAATATTATTCAGCCCAAATGAATTCATAATTAAGAGTTCAAACAGTGCAAACTCCAGGATTTTTTTTTTTTCACAATCTTAATAGATCTCACATTACTAAGCCGTTACCAGCCCAATCCAGAAAGGAATGAATACTGCTTAAACCATTAAGCCATTAGGGTTTTTGAGGAAATGGAAAGCACCCATCCTATCTAAGAAATCAGTTCCACAGGAATTGTTCCATTGTCAAACACTCTGGGAAAGCAAGTCCATGCCGTGGTTTTTTAAGTTAGCAGCACTTCATCAAGACAGATTCTTTTTTTAGCTGTGCAGTATTATGCATGTTATTTCAACATAAGTTGACCTAGAACATTCAGAGAGGGTGTACGGATGGCAAGTACACTTCACCCAAATACCCCTTGATTCTGTACATTTCAGGTTGAGTTTCTCAGAAAGCAGCTCTTGCTGGTGGAATATTTGATTTTTCACAGCTAATATTTTTTCTCAGAGTAATTCAGACACATCATGTACATTCAGTCTCTTCTTTATTCTCTCTCAGCAAGGAAATAATCTCTAACTTACTGAGGATGCAGTTTTTGAAATGCCTCCTGTTAAACACAGTTCCACTCTTTGGAGGTGTGAGTGCCATTTTGACAGGCTCTACATCTCCTTCTGTGCATGACTGGCCTGCAAAACATTCTCTTACTATGATTTTCCTTTTGCTTCTTTGAAGTGGTTTCATCTAGATGCAATATTATAATCAGACACTTAGATGTTGAAGGCTTTGGGAAGACCAGCACCCAGTATTTTTCCTGAAACAGAAAGTGAGACTAGAGATGTACCTAAGAGAATTCCCTGTTCACCTCAGGTTTGCTTGATCCAGTGTCTTTTCTCTGGCAGTATTCCACATCTGGTGCTTTTGAAGAAGATAAAAAAAAACCCCCTATGCTATGGAATATCTAGCCAAATATATGTATGTTTATATCACTGTGTAACTTAGGATAGGGAAGTTACAAGCTCACTGAAGGTCATAAGAAGAGAAGGCTGTGCAGTGCTCCCCAAGGATAGGAATTTAGAGTCAGAAGGTGAGATAGAGGTTTATGGAGAAATATGGGTTTTGAGAAGCCTCAAACTTAAAAGGAAGACACAGGACTTTGCCTAACGCCTCTCAGTGGAAAGTTCTGTTCGGCCTACTGCAATCTTTGTCATCTGGGAGACAGTGCTTTTCATCTTTTAATAGAACTTTTAAGGAAGTTACGTAAAATAATTGGTAGTCTCATTAATAGGAGCCTTTCAAGTGTTATCTTCCCAATAGTTTTCTTTGCAACTTCAAGACCTTGAACCTGTGTATTTCAGATGGGAACAGGCTTTCTAATTCTAAGGTCAAAAATACCAGTCAATTCCCTTATGGGTTTCAGAGTTAGAGGTTTTAGGCTTGAGATTCAAACAACTACAAAAAGAGAATTTCATTCCAAATTTTACTCCTTTTTTAAATTCTGCCTGATTTCAGTTGTCTTGTGGCTCTGGATGCTTTTGCACTAAGAGATACTATTACAAGAGGAATAAAACACCAGATTTCGTATGAAAGCTATCTTTTTGATCCAATTCTACTTTATCTAACTTGCTGTAAAACACTTTAGCTCAGAACAATGGAAAAACATGATTATTTTATTTATCAAAGAGATAAAGTCTAAGTAAACGCACAGTTAGTAACAAATACACTTAAAAATATACACTTAAATTCTTCATTGTGTTCAGTATCACGAACGTAATTAAATTTAAGGAAAGGCTGTACAAGAAGAGGCGACACCAGAAATAGTACATCAATGTATTGAAGTCACTTATGATACTTTCCTGTTTTTCTCATCCCTTTCTCCCAGTCTATGTCCATTAACACTATTATGTAGAAATCTTTAAGGACATATATTGCTGACAATATATTTAATGTGGAGTATATAATCCCTTTTATGAGTCTTATGTCACAGCTCATGTGCCTAAAGTAAAATGTATGCACATCAGCTTTGCAGGAACATAGGACTTTATGACTAGCTTTGATCCTTTGAACACTCCCGTGGTTCCTATAGAAATAATGTGTTTGGTGACAAAGCCAGGTAAAAGACATAGTTTTGTGCATGCAAAAGGAGGAAAGCTGACCTAAAATCATAACTGACACTAATTTTCAGGGTTTTCAGGTCATTTAAATATGTTAGCCAGTTTGTCGAAATATCTTTTCTCCCCGGCCTTGAAAATGAACTTGTTCACAAGAAGGCACAGCAAGTAATAATATAATGTTTACGATGTTTGTCACATCACTGCAAAGTTGCATCTTACATGTTTCCAGCTTATTTGTTGAAGGAATAGCTTCAATGCAAAATTACGTGCTAGTGTTTCTTACTGTAACTATCAACAATGCTATCTTCTTTTTTGAATTACATTGATGACATTTGAAATAGACATCAATACTTTCTTATTTTTGTATACAAAGCCCCCAGCTAACTATTTCTGATTGGGTTTGTTCCAGATGTCAAAAAATAGCCATATTCCATAATTATTGTCTTGTATTCTATAACAATCCCCCAGCCTCCCAAGCAACAAAACCTCTAAAGAATTGTTTAGCTATGAATTTTGTTTTAATATCTCATGCTATCAATCTGAAAATCACCCTGCGGTTTTTTCACCCCTGTAGTGTTACAGTTAATCTCTAGTGATTAGATCTATTTCATGAGTCTTATGTCTAGAAGGTCAAGTTTCCTCCTTTTTCTGTGTCAAGGAGTGATTCATACCTGTGCTTTTCAGGGAGAAGAGTTAAAGCTGTACCTTCCTTTTCCTGCTGTTTCAGAAACTAGCAAATTTCTACTTGTTTCTACTCCAACATTGTTCAGGGCCAGATACTATTAAAAACAAGTACAGTTCACAAATTATGAAATAGTTTTATGGATAGTGATACCATAAAAAGGGAATATTTAATCCATACTTACTTTTCACTGTTGTTTGTTAGGGTCTTCTGTAGAGTAGAAGAGGAAAAACCCCTGTTGAAAATGACAGTACAATTACAAGAAAGAAAAACTGATCTGAAGACTTGTAGCAGACAAACCAGGAACTAAGTTTATCTTGTTCTTGTCACTTACTAGATTTTAGGATTCTGGTGACCATGTGTCGATTGTGACTAATAAATATGGTAAACAGAAAGTAAATTGAGGTGTGTACATTTGGGCTGTTGCATCAGATATGAATGTGTGTCTTTATTTGTAGAGATGTGTACAGATTATGGACAGAACAAATAGTACAGCTGCTGTCCCATATGAGATGTAAACCTTGGACATTGAAGGAATGAGGCAAAAATTATTAAGTTGTCAATATGTTACAGGGACTGTACTGTAAGAAAGAGTCTCTGTATTGAAAAAGCATAGGCCTCTATAGCTGAGAAAGTTCTACATTTGCTGTGTTATTCGCAAAGTGTGTAAAACAAATGTCTTAATTTAGATTAAATTAATGAAAAAAGTAAAAAAAAAAAGAAATTTTTTCATTATAATCAACACGATAAAGATATCAGACAAAAAAATGTACAACTGGTTGCAACATCAAATTATGAAAGAATAAAAGGTCCTGCAAAATGCGCTGTCAGAAGTCTGTTATGAGATGACATAACAATATGTGAATGCTACTTATTTTTTCTCCTCGAGACAGAGCAGCAATAATATAAAATACCCCTTTGTCCGGTTCAGGCAAAATCTCACTGGAAAGATGGAAAGCCCAAAGCCAGCTCAGCTCAGCTCAAATTTTATGCACCTATGTGGTGTCATATATTAATATTAATGATGTGTAGTCAAATGAGTTTGCATCCTGGTAAACTGGGCTAGAAGGACACTTATTATTAATGGTAGTGTCTGCACAAAAATGGTTTTGGGGAAATCATTAAGGATGACAGATGACATTGCAAATACAGAAGGAAGATAATGACTCCTTTCTTAGAGAGCAGTTGTGTATCTATGAGAACGTAACTTGTCCTCACTGCTTAATATGAGAGTACTGCTCAAGTGTTTGTGTGTTTGGAAAATAAAATTATCGTTTTCCAGAAATGACACTTATGGAAGAATGTGCCCTGTTTTACTGCCACAGTGTTTCAAAGGAATGAATTTGCAATTTCAGTGTGATCTGGAAGCAAAGTCATCCTCACTGTTAACTGAGATTCAACAAATGGAATTTTATGTCAGAAGTCCCTTCAGGGTAAAGGGATGTTTATTACTTGCAAGTAGCTGTAGAAAACTGAATATATAGATTGACACAGAAAACTTACACTGTGACAAGAGAGAGTAATTTTTCCACTGCATTGCAGATGATGTCTAAGCATTATTACTGCACATGGAGAAAAATTCACCTCTTTCAAGCATCTTTAGTTTTAATTTCTTCCTTTATTTTTGCATAATTTTGTATTTATGCAAACTTGTAAATAATCTTTTCCTTTATTCTAGAACATCTGGTTGAGTCTGAAGATGCTCCTACAGTGACAGGTAGTCAGAGGCATACATCAGGGAGAGGTTTTCCCCTTTGATTTTGTGAGGCAGCAAATAATGAAGTAGGCAGTCGTTTATGTGAGGACAATACTGCTGAAGGCAGCAGATGGAGGCAAAGTGCAATAAAAACCCTGTCATGTTGTACTTTAGTCTCCAGCCCAGAGGCATCCCTGACTATTTGCTGCAGGCATATTTCTGAATGCTTTGTAGAAGAAAATTTTCAGCTTGTATCAGTGGCCAAGGCAAACCAGAAGACTTGAGTTGAAGGTTTTTTCTTGGCTAGAGAAAAAGGATGGCCTCTGGATTGGCATGAGGTACCTGCTGTCTGCACATGCCTGTCAGATAGTACATACAGTGAATATGCTGGCAGCAAGAGATGGCTGGGGTAGTAAAAGTTCATGTCATGGCTGCCTTCCCTCCTGTGGCTTGACTGTGGAAGGACAAGCTGGCTGCTGGACATGTGGAAGAATTTCAGGGGCACTGGCAGTTACTGGGAACATTGCTGGAACACACAATCCTGAACATGAAAACTAGGAAAATGTAGGCTAATCTGTGCAATACTTGTATTTAGAAGATGTTATCTTATATATGTCAAAAAATGTATCTGAAAATGCCTTGTAAATGTTTTTGTAGACTTTAGATTTTACTCAGATATTGCAGGTGAAAGAAAAAAGCTTTGGAGCAATTCAAAGACACTTTTTTTTGTTATTATTTTGGTCAGAACACCTAAAAAGCAAAGGAAATAGAGGGTTTCTTGGACTAGCCAGAGGAAGAAGAGTTGTCATCATTCTCCTTTTGCCAAATAGCTCACAGGGTAAGGAATGCTTTGAAGATACTGTCTCCTGAAAATGTGATGCAACCAGCAAGCTGAAGGAGTCTGACCAGATAACAAAGAAACATCTCTGAGAAACTGCCAAGGTTTCTAGAGTGTAGAAGTGGTGTGATACCTCCTCGTAGGTAATACTGGAGACATTACCCTCCTGCACCAACCTACTTAACCTTTCTGCACAATCTTCTGCCTCTGTTGGGAATAAATAACTCCCAGAGGTTGTAGGTTTGGGCTAGGAAGATGAGGAAAAGGGGGAAATGCTCTAGTTGGAACATACAAAGAATGTCTAAAATGTTTACAGGACAGCAACCAGTGCCCTGAGAGGCACCTTTTGGATCAGGTTGGATAGGTTTCAGCTGGGCACAGGTATTTCCCATCTTCTTTCAGGTCTTTCAGCTGCAAGCCACTACAGCCAATGTAGTAGTACAGTGTGGGAGGCTGAGCTGTGAGGAGAGGCTTCACGAGTATATCAGAAGAGGTCTGTTGGTTTTTACTTTTACTTTTGCTTACTTCCCCTGTGGTTTTTGTGGGGTGGTGGAAAGGTGGCTGTTTCTCTTTGTACCATGGAACTGAATTAAGAAGCTGTCCTTAAGAGTTGCTGCAGCAGGATGACACAAAAAGGGGTTCAAGTCTGGCCTAAACCTGGATTTTGCTATGTGTTTCTGTAGTTCTGGTTTTGTCCTCTTACATCTGTGTAAATTATTTGGGCCTTTTCAGTGTTTGGATATAACAGAAGGGAAGTTAGCCAGACATTACACTTTATTTCCTTTCTCACCCCATCTTTTGACATTTTTAAAGTGATTGACTGGAAGGAGTTTAAAGAGGATGCATTAATATTTAACTGTGCTGCAACAAATAACTGATGTTTTTAAAGGTTTCTTTCATTCAGACCGGTCTGGAGCTCTCTAGCCTAGTTTATTTTTGATTATAGAAATTCATTTCAGTTAAATCATTCTTTTATCAGCAGGATCTACCCACATTTGGTTAGACTAAATAGCTCTAGAAACCACAGTGTTTTTTCCAATTGCTTTGAATCAAAGTTGTGTTAACAAAAAAACTTTTCCTGGGATTGGGCTGGATCTTATTAATGAAGAAAAACTGTATTAAGGAGTCTTTAATATGTAGCCGTGATGCTGTGCTTGTCACAGCTTCATCTCAGTTTTGAGAAAAGACTTCTGATTCTCTAGTTTTCCCACTTACAGTCTTGTTTATGCTCATGACCTGGAAGCTTCTATCTGTCCTTTCTTTTTGTTACTTTCTTGATCAGCAGTGCCCATTAATTCTATTGGCGCTCTACAAAGCCAGATCTTTTGGCAGGTAAAGCTAAGAGGTGAGAAATTAGAAAAATCTGTCTTATTTTTTCAAACAGCTGCATTTATGTCGTTGGTACATCTGCTTTTACTGAATAGCTTCATACTGCTACACAGGACATGATACGTTCATTTTATGGATCTTTCATGGGACTTGTCTAATCTTGTAACTGTATATGCCATCAAACACTGAGGGGGACTGGAGGAGAAGGGAGATGCTGCAGAGCTGTAAAATTGGGGTGGCCTTTGGGTTTTTTGATGCTGTGATATTTTGCAAATTACTCCAACAGTAGAAAGGGAGGTGCCAGTTGATTTCAAGGTCATTTTCTGTGCAGCTCTTCAAGAGAGAAGCAGTAAAAGACCTCAGGGCCAGTGAGAAGGACACTAAAAGGGTTTTAAATATATCCATAACACTACAGTCCAGTATATAATTCCGATATGCAAAAAGGTAATAAAAGCATTTGTAGATTTACAAGGCTATTTTTCAATGCCAGGTCATGTTCTGAATTCCTTTGCTGCTGCCAGTAGTTGCATTCAAGTATTGTGATGGATTTACAGGACTGCATCTCTTCTTTTGAGAACAACAGCCTGATGTCCTAAGTCAGAGCATCCCCATGATGGTGTATTTATTAGTTTATTTTCTTCTAAAGTGTTTTTGTGGTTCTTGGTAAATAAGCACATTGTCTATGTTCTGATCTTCACAAAGCTCACCTCTTCTATTTGTGTATCTGATTAGTTCCTGTGTAAGAATGTATTAACTTGTATTCCACGTGGTCCTCCTGCTGAAGGCCCTAATTTTGGAAATGCAGAAATTTTTTCTGTTTTGTGGTACTGCTGATCATATACCATACCTATTGAAATGATTCCTCGCCCTTATTTTGTGACACTGGTTCCTGCTTTAATTGACTGAAGTCAATTAATGAACTGACTCGATTAATATACTGTAAATTTAAAAAATTTATTCCAGGTGAAAAATAAACTACATTTAATCTCTTTGAGACCATATCTGTAGTGTACTAGTGTATTGGTACATTGAATTCTGGATCTTGTCATTCAAAAATGACTTATAAAGTATTTCAAGTTGTCTTATCTTCACAGATTTCTGCTTCAGCATGAGTAATACTTGTCTGAGGCTGATGCTCAGAGAGAGAGACATATTAGTTGGAAAGTATTTAAAATCACTTGCTTTTAAAATATGTATTATATCGTATATTGCTAAGTACAGTTCTCTTGTTTCTGGTTACTCCTTTTAATATAGGTTTCAGGTTGGGAAAAGTAATAAGAATCATCATGCTTTATACTTCATGCTGACATAACATGTTCTGCAGGTACTGGCTCTGACTTAGGTTAGGAGTGTAATGTGGCCCGTTACTCTGGAGATTAATTCTGTCCTCTTGCAAAACAGTCCTGTATCATGTTGGCAAATGTGTATTACTGCCTAAGAAATACATGAAATGCAATTTTCCCTGTGACAGTCTTAACATTTCTAAGAGATGATCGATTCGGATGTTGGAAGCAGAAATCCCTGTGTTCAAGGAAATGGACTGGGGTATGGGAGTGTTTCTTGTGCCCCCATCACATAAACCACGTGTTGTGATTTTACTGGGAGCTGATTGAAACAGCAGCTTTTCACAGGTGAGCTGGATCTGAGTCATTATGAGAACACACATGGCACCTGTAGAGCATTGCTCTTGAGTTTTCTCCTTTTTAGAAACGATCAAAGTGACTATTCCTTAGTTTTAATGTAAATATACCATCTATTTTCTTTGCTTGTTCACACAAGCTCATGTAAATTTCAGAAACTCTATCCATGTTACTGCACACCAGGACTCTGAATTCACCCGTTTCCTGCATTCACTTGCCCATATGAAGCGTCTGGATCCAGATTTGTATCTGAAACTCCATAGATCAGAGTCATGAATTCAAACCCTAAATCCATATGTATGCATATATGTAAATATATCTCTCTGTATAAACATGTGTGTTTGTGTTCACGTGAGTGTATGGAATTCTACACAGGTGCATGCAGTACTTAGAACCCCTGGAGGAAAAAACTCAAGCTACATCTTCAGCTAGAGCTGAGTATGCCCTGCTGTCAGCAGAGAAAGGATTACTGTTCATGACATGTCTGAACTGTCCAGTTTACACGTGCAGAGCAGTAGGTCTGCAGCAGAGCAGACTTTAGCTACTGAGTATACGCTGGGGCTTTGTCAGCCTGCTGTACTACTGTGCTTTGCCATGCTGGCTAGGATGGAGCTGGCTGCTTCAGGTACACCTAAAACACATCTGACAGAGCACAGTATTGACACGTTGTTTTGAAGTATCTGTGTTATAAACCCTTAATATCGTATTAATCCTCACAACACTGAAGCCTGGACTCAACCTTGAGATTGTTTTAAATGCGTCCGCCCGTTGTCTGTGTATGTGTGTCCCCAAATGATTTCGTCTGCCTTCCAGATGCTTGTTCTTTCTCTGTCTCATGGATATCTGGTACCATGTGATCCACCTTTGAGACACAAGCTCTCACTGCTGTGGTACTGACCCTCTCTTTCAGCTCTCTCCATCACCCAGTCCTTTAGTGCCAGCACATATGTCACCAGTTTCCTATGCATCCACCATATGGAAATCACCTGAAATAGCTAGGACTAAGTGCTTCAAACAAAAAGTATAAATTTCTTTGTTTGATGTTGTTTATTCATCCTTATAACCAATGATCTCTTATCTATGAAAATATCCTTCAAAGGTAGTTCTGAATGTGTTCTAGTTATGGAGTTAGATGGGAAAGAAATCTAATGTTCTGTTAGAAAATCTTTCTTCCTTGCATTTTTTTTATCTCTACTCTCAAGCATAGCCCATCAAGATTTAAACATGCTCAAAGGGGTAGAAGAACATTAATAGAAGGAAAGATAAAAGGAACTAAACATGGGAACGTTGGCCAAACAATATCCAAGGCAAGCGATTATGGCTTTGTATTTGTTACATGGAAATTCCAGGGAGAGTGAAGAAGTCAGACCATAAAAGGGAACCATAACTGGGAAAAGTGGAACTGAAATATTGCAACCAAAAAATTTTTTGGGAAAAAAAAAGAGTCCTAGTCATGAGGTATATTATACTGTGGAATAGTTTCTCCTGATGAAATCCTATCATCTGAGGTTTTACTTTTTTAAATAAGAGGTTTAAAAAATATAATATTTATGGAAGAGATCTCGTATAATTGGGGATATGCTGACCTGAGTTCCAACCTTGCTCTGAAATTTTACACTTTGAAAATCATCAATTAATTCAACTGTTAATTTGTGGATTTTTTGGGGTTCCAGATTTCATCAAGCCTGCTTACTGCTTAACCACAGCAGCCTCTTCTGCACAAGGGTTGCGACTCCTGCAGAGATGCCTGAATTGTGTCTGGAGGCAAGTGCTTTATACCTGAAATGCTGTATCTGCGTGCGCACGGCTGTCCAGGCTCACACAGGCTGCCTCCCAGGGTGTCCCACTTAACTTTGTCAGTCTTGGGCTTCTGTGGGTACGCTGATGGGGATTCGTTTGAGTGAATTGGTGGCCCAAGATGATGCTCTGAGTTATGCCCACTGGTCATGAGTGCACGTTAACATGATCTGGTTTGAGAAACTGATCAGTGAATTAAACAAGTTGAAAGAAAAAGTCTCGGGTCTGATACAAAATAGTGCCCCTCTCCCCACCACCCCCCAACTATAAAAAGATATTTGTTCCCCAAAACTGACGGCCTGAAATACCTTAACATTGTTTTCCTTAAGCCACATACTGGTTTTCTTTCAAGTGTAGTTTCACATTCACATGAGAATTTTTGGTCCTTTATTTTTAGTCTGTTTTAAAAACTGAAAGAACCCCACATACGTTATTTTGAGTCTCAAATAGAATGCTTAAAATAATAAGAAGCAGTTTTATTTTCCTAATATTTGTAGGATACCATCAGTCTTCTCTTTTTTGTCATGCTGTTAGATGTATAGATGTTATTTGTCATGGAAAGAAGCTTGGTTCAATTTGCTTGCCATCATTCTCACAGTGAGTATGCAGTTATTTATACATGTAGGAGCTTTGTAAATCTAATTCATGACAGTTCACTAATCATATGTGTTCAGTGGTTAAAACAGGCTATGTTAACTTTCTCAACACTGGCACCAGTGCTAGGAACGGTTTTCCAATACCTGCTTTAAAGTTATTGGGAAAGGTGAGCCTAACCCATGGTATACACTAATACTCTAATGTAGTCTCTACAAAGGACTTCTGTTCTTACTATCTGACTTGCCTTTTCTGGGGAGCTCTGCATCTCACATGTGTTATCTAGATGCTGAAGTGAGTAGTAGTTTCTGCATTTTAACAAGCAAACTTTATTTTCATTTAAAAAAAGAGCAGAAGTTGCCTACAGTTAAACAGCAGTATAATCTTTCTGAAGACTTGGCTCAGGAAAACAAAATTAAAAATAGTAGCTGTCATGGCAATAATATAATTGACTTTTATAGAAAGGAAAAAACAATTTCTGTGTCCACATTCTGTGGGCTATATTTTTCTTTTTCCACTCACAGTCATGACTCGCATGCTACATTCTCTAAGCAGTCCAACCTCACTAATAAACAGCATTTTGGGATTGATCTAGGAGTTTCTCCTTCAGTGTCATGTACAACAGGAGCAGAGGAATAAAGTACACCAATCTCCAGCTGAATTTGGCATCTCTTCCTCAAAAATCCTTTTATTTTCCTTTGGACCCCCATGAAAGTCAAGTTTATATAATAATGAACTCCAGAAAGGAGCTGGAGCTCATTTACTATTTGAATAGTAGAAAACCTTTCATAATAGGTTGACATTACTCATTATTCAGTGTGCAGAGAAACACAACTGGTGTAAAATTGCTTTTTGTTTTGTTTTTTTATAAACACTTCAGTTGTTTGTTACCACAAGAAGAAGAGATTAATTTACAAATTGTTCATCTTTCCTATTCTCAATTCCAGAACTTTTTGTCCACTTGTCTCTTGCTACTGTGTGCAATTACTCTGCAGGCTGCCAGAAAGAGAGACATAATGAAATAGTGTGTCCTTCAATTAACAATGGCAGGTCAAATGGAAAGTATTACTAAGAGAACGTTTCCCAACCATTCTTCTGCAGAACACACAAGTGTGATTAGGGACAAAAACAGAGACATCCATTCTACTGCCTGTTTAGGGCATAGTTACTTGAAACAACCTGCTTAGGGTAAGAAACAATTCCTACAAAATATAGCCCACTTAGGAAATGGGAAGCAGCCAGCCTGGAACTCTTGGATTCACCATGCTTTAATAATTAACACACAGCGTTTAGTGGATGTCTAACCTTTAGTCTGTTAGTGTTCAGAGTGTGTCTAGACATAAAAGGTGTTATTTTTGATACTTAACCTGATTAAGAGGGTGAAGAGGTGCAGAGAGGTCACCAGTGACTTGGATAGCAGGGAATGGGACCAAAGCAAATCCAAGGGTAGTAGCTCCAAAACATGTCAGTGTCAGTCCTTGGCTGCCTTCTCTTTCTCCCTGTAGAAGAAAGTGATGGCACATGTGACATGGGGACTTGTGTACCCTATGCTTAGCTAAAGCTACAGATCTGTGTGATCCACAACCAGAAAACTGAACCTGCAGCATGTGGAATAATTGACTTGTTTCTTCAACATGACCTGGGAAATGTGCACTTGCAGCCCAGAAAGGCAACCACATCCTGGGCCGCATCATAAGAAGCGTGGCCTGCAGGTCGAGAGAGGTGATTCTTTCAGCAGTTCTGTACGCCTACAAACAAATCCTATGGGTAGAAAAGGTGACTGAGAATATTTGTGTAGCTAAAAATTTATATCTAAATACCCATGTGCAACATAGAGTGGTATGGAAAATGAAATCAGAGCATTGTCTGTGTAAGGTTTTATAATAAGATCTGACCAGAATATTGTCTCCTATGGTTTGATTAAATCACTTATAATTTGTTTAAAAAAAATTGAATAGTATTACATCGTTTCAAGAAACAAGAAGAATCAATTTGCATTCTTAAGAAACCATTTTAATCTGCAGTACAGGTCATTAGGTTTACATCCTTTTAGTTGAAAAAAGTAATCTGTTCACAATTTTCTTGTTCTAATACTCCCTGTATTAAATGACCTAAATTACTCAAGTGATTAGATCCGCAACTACCTCTAATTATTTATTTTATTCCTTTGTCTAATTCATGTTATGTTGGATTATCTGATTTTCCAGTTTGATTGAATAACACCCCAAATGTGTGGAAGTGGCAACATTCCAGGTTTTTTGGAAACAATCTCTTAGCATCACCTTTATTCTTCTAATGTATTTATTACTTTATGGCAAACAGCTTACACAAGGGATACACCCTGGGTATTTCTTAAAATGTCTGGCCCCGGATGAACAATTATAGATCCACTTTGCTGTTCAAACTGCACAATTGCCAGTCACAGTGATAAAAATTAAAACTAGCAATGAGTCATCGAAATTTTTTCAGCAAAATAGAGACAGTGCAATGGCTTAACTCCAAAAATTTTCACTGTTTATTTTGCAGCTGTCATTTTATTCTATTTCTTTTTTTCCAAAGAATGTTGTATCTGCAAATATGATACTTGAAGATTGAGTAAGAAATGACACCTCGCTTATTAAGAGTCTGTGCTTTTCTGTTAATAATTGGTATATTATCTTCAGAAGAAAATCTGCTTGGATGAGTCCACATCAGAGGATATGAGTTATGAAAAACCAAGAAGAAATGTGGATGCTTCCCTGACTGAAGGGAATGAGTCTCACACCCTTATCTGATGTTTTCTTTCTTTATCTCCTGAGGCCTGAATATTATTGTTCTCAAATCTGTGTTCTTCTCTTTGGTTATTGCTACAGTAATTGTTCAGCAATTGAACTGGGGATTGCTTGTCTTGTGCATGGCTGAGTTGTTTGTTGTTACTCCAGGGAGACTTGATGAAAATATTGGGGGTTTTCTATTGTTGTCATAACTCTGGGAATACTCCTCTGAATGGACTCAAGATTCCCAAGGACTCCAGCCAGACCTCTTCAATGGAGCAGGATTGCTCCTTGGGTGCCAGGCTCTTCACAGAAGAGCCTTTCTAGGTAGGAAGGCTTGACCGCTGATAGTAGTACCACCTCCTTCTAGTAGTCTTTGGGGAAAACACAATGAGGTGGTGACAGGGAATTATCAAGTTCAGGCAAGATCCTAGGAGCCTCTTCCACCAGATGTTTAAGAAGCATGAACAAGTTGTATGATCTATGGTGTCTTCAAGTGGGTAGCACACCGTTTTGCTAAATGGCACATCTAAGGAGCAGTCTGTGCTGTGTTAAATATAAAAAGTGTGACCAGCTGAAAGATCCATAAGGACTTGATCAGGTTGAAAATTGTAGAAGGAAGAATGTGTCTTAAGTGTACAAAGTGATCAGGGCAACTTTCCCGACTATATGAAGTGCATGTTAAATATCACAAGGCAGCAATGGATTTTGCTTCTCCTGTCAGGTTCTGTGACCACTCCTGCTGAAAGTGCTTGAGTGATGGTGTTGGACGCCAATTCTGATGTGCTGGAGATTTTCCTTTTTATTCTGACAGAGAAAGACCACTTAAAGGCTTTCAGAAATAATTTGGGTTACTACTTCACTTTTGGAGATCCTTGCTGGTTTGATGGTAATTTGAGCAAAATGTGTGGATGTTCTGGTGTTGTTTGTTTTTCTTGCTTGATTTTTCATGCATGCTTTAAGTATGTCAGAGTAAACACTTTTCAATAATTTGTCATCTTGGAAAATTATGTCTTAAAATAGTACTTTTAATGGATTAATTCTGTTGTTACACTAAAGTGTAGGGTTATGTTTACAATAGCCAAGAAATGTAAGTAGAATTGTTTGGAATCCTGAGTAATGTTTGTTTAAAAAAAAATGTAGCTCAGTAATATCAAAGGGTTACTATTTTTTAAAAGAAGTGTAATATCTATTTAGACCTAAAACACTAGAGACAAATTAATTGAATGTGCTCTCTTTGCTAGCATCTGGATTCCTAGAGAATTTGTTCACAAAGGTCTGTATTGCAGCATCTTTCTTAGAGGAGATTCTCCCTCTTATTCAGGGCAAATCTGGGCCTGAAGTCAGTGGGAATTTTACCTTAGGGAGAAAATAAAGAGTTAGATCCTTATATGCATGGCACTTGGAAATTTTCAAGCCTCAGTTTCTCCTTGATAGCTTGTGCTGTCACATTCTTTGTATTGCATTAAAAAGTATGTCTCTCAGGAAATTTTTTTTTAATGTTCTAATAAAGCTCCACTACTTCTTTCTGTTGTTTTTAGTGTGTGAAATTACTATTCCTATGGTTTATAATATGAAAAATAATGATGGTATGATGCGCTTTATGGATTGCTAATTTCTGTGGAAACATCCATATTTTAGAGAAGTTTTCTAAGGGTAAAAAATCTTGAGATTCTCTACAAGAGAAATCTTGACAATCATTTTATTTCAAAATGTGTGAACATTTTGCAACAAATAATTTATTAGAGATGGATCTGAAAATCAAAATCTTGTACATATTCCCAAGTGTTAGGGAAACTATAAAGTGATATTTACCTTTTGCTGCTTAGGCTCACGTCTGGTCAAATGTATTTGAAAAAATTCTTGTAAAACTGAACTTTATGATTTGTTCAGATTTATGTTGTGAAATAAATGGCCTTATTTTCAAAAGGTCCAGTCCTGTACCAGTAACATTTCCTTGAATATAGAGCTTCTTAGTCTCCATTTATGAGGAACAACAGGGGGAGAAATAAGGAAGCAACCAGTTGTTGTGAGGGAGTAGAAACAAGACATGGTACAAGAAGTAGGAGTCACAGGACTTTGCATGTATGGTTGGGTGAGCTCTAGGAAAGAGTAGAAAATTGAGACTTTACTTATATTTCAATATTTATGGTAGATTAATAAAATGGAACATGGGAACAAAGTATCAGCAACCTAGCTAGTAAACCTAAACCTGTTGTCTTGCTTAATTATGGTTTTAGGCTAGTCTAAATTGTAATTGAGTAGCTCAGGTAAAATAGAAAGTGGTCTTGCACCCTATTTAGGCGTTAATCTGAGTTCATTCTCTTCAACTTATCTTCTTGGGCACCTTACACTCATTTTTATTACGTTTATATTTTTCATTAGTTTAATTTCTTAATTTGTGTTCTACGTATCTGTATGTCAGATGACTGACTACTTCACATGGAAAATAACCCAAGTAGAATGTGGTTTTTACAATCCACTCAAGTAATGTATTTCTAAAAGTTTTCACTGTTAGTCTTATTCTGTATCATTGACTTCTTTGGAATCCAAAACAGCCTGTATACTGTTCTGAAGGGTAGCTGCTTGAGGATTTCATTTTACTAAGCTCAATGGCATTTATGGATCTGTAAATTCCACCAGTTGACTGTATACTTTTCTTTTACACATCATTCCCATAAATCTTCAAAAAGCTTACAATTCTTCTGGTAAGAGAGGAATGTATCAGGCACTTCATCCTTCACAAAGAGTTTAGAAAATTCTCATGTATGACAGCTGTTCTAAATATACAGAATTAGGGAGCACTGTCTTGACTGTTGTATAGTTAAGAACAAAGTTTATTTCTGGTTTTGAGACCATGTAAAATTAGTATGCACGGTTATAGGAGTGATCCCTAAAGATTGCTCCATAAAGTTTTTGTTCCAGCCAAAATTGGTACATCCTCTGATAAAAGTTCTGGTTTCTGCCAGTGGGGATTTTGTGAGAGCTGGTGTTAGCAGCCGAAGTGAGACATAAAGATCCCTCGCTTTCTTCTAAGCTTTTCCTCAAACATTTCTGAAACTAGCTGTTGCAATAATGCACACACAGTTATTTCACAGTTATCGAATTCAGCCCAGAACTCTCATTGTTCACCATCTATGACCATAACAGGGAATGCAATGCAGGCCTCATTTTGATATTTGTAAGAGGCATTTATTACATGGTGCTCCATGACTCTGAAGGGTAGACTTGCCACTAGTTACTTCTGTTTCATTTTTTGTGAAGGAATATTTTACGCTTCCTGGATAATAGATCTGAACTTCTTTTCAAAGGAGTTTTATCAGGTAATAGCAACTGAAGAACAAGTGATTTTCCCTGTTTGTACCGGATTTCACATCATTCACCATTTTCCATTGCATGTGTGAGTGTGTTTTTACTGTATCTTTGAACATGCAAATTCAGCTGAATGTGCTTTATATAATTTATTAGCCTGATTCTTTGTTTAGTTGCCCTATGGAAGAGGGTCAACAAACACAATGGTAATGGCTCCTGAGGAATTTCTTTGACAACTGAATAGCTCCCTAGTGACACAAACCATTCTTTCATCCCTCGAGTGCTCCTAGTTTGTGTGTTTCCAGTGCACAAGGAACACAGTTCTATTACTTCTGTGATTCAACTATTCTGTTTTCTGGAACAACTTCATTCCATAGCAGATTTCTGCTTTTAATTAGACATTTGTAGCCTACACATAGAAGAGGATTAATTGACTGCCCTTCCCTTTCCATTTGCACTTCCTAATGGATTTATATTCAGTATAATAAGCTGATAGTATGTTTTTCCAATTGAATTTGATGACAAACACCAACAGGCAGAGTGTAGTGGTACCATGTAGAGTGGTAAAAATTATTTTCTGAAGAGATGGAGAAAAATGAAACATGCAAGAAATGGAGGCATGAATGGATTATTTAATGAATCTGATCAAATGCTATTTCCTGTTCTCCAGAGAGTTATAGCATGGTGTAGATGTATTAAATATGTGTATTCATAGCTTGCGCTGGTTGGTCTAGCGACATCAAGATGTCACTATGGGCTGTTTAGCATGCAACTCTGTTTTAAAATGTAAGATATCTGCTAGAATGTATAAGGGTGCAGTATCATATGGAAAATATTAAAGGCCTTTATAGAAACCTCCTATGCTCTACCATTTAGAATAATTCTTTGTGCTAGTTATCTTGTGGAAAAAATTACTCATGCAAGTAAAAGAAATTAAAATGGAAAGGCTACAATTGTTTCCTTAGACAAGAGGGGAAACGTTGCCATAAAACAGTAAAAAAGGTTTCAGAGAGAGTAGTGCAACAAGGGCACATTCAAGGAAAGTAAATTCAAAACTGATGAAAAGAAATAGTGACAGAAACTGTGGTTAGGCTGGGAACTCCACCGTAATAAGTCAAGGAAAGGAGGAATTGAGTGAGAGTCAAAAAAGGAATGGAATGTTTTACATAGATGAAAAATGAATTTTCTGAACTGGTTTCAGTAACTGTGAAAGTTCTGTTCCCTGTTGAAGAGATTATTTGCAATTTTGTATAAAGGAGTAAATGGACCAAAAAATCGTGGAAGCGTGAACCTGGGCTGGGACACAGCGCTGCTATCTATATACCCAGCTATTGTGTTTATTAAGGTTGTTTTGTTTTGGTGTTGTTGTGTTTGGTTTGGTTTTGTGTGACAACCTTCCGGATGTGTTCTTTACTGGACAGAGGTCCAGGTTAAAAGGGTGGCTAGATGGCACTTTTGCTCCCATTGGCTCCCAACTTAGACCTTAATGACATTTTGCTGGGAGGTGGGAAGTATAAGGTTGAGTCCTCTCAGTCGAATGAGTGGATTTAAGAAAGGTTTCCCTGCTCATTTGATATTTTCTTTAACCTTTTTTTTTCTTTTACAGTAGGCAGAAAGCACTCCTCTTCTATGGGAAATATTTTAAATATTTTAAATTCTCTGAAACAATATCTTTTGCAGTAGGAGTGGACTTTTGGTTTTGTGCATGAAAGACCTCTCTAAATCTTGATTCAGATAACTGAGTGCAAGAAAGGAAGAAAAAAAAGTTCAGAGTTTAAACAGCTCCTAAATTTAGATTCTGTCATAGGGATGAGCCAAAGGAGCAGATGCTGCAGTATACTGCCTGTGGGTGTCCAGACCTGTCATCTGAGCTGGCCCATCTCGTGGACAGACAGTTGTCCCACTTATACTTTGCTCAGGGTTTTGGGCTAATCTGCTCTATCAGGTGCTGATGACTGTAAATATTAAGACAACCATCTGCTGGATTTTGGGACCAATTCTCCATTTCAAAGTCACCTGCTGAGTATATACTGCAATAAAATTGAATTTAGCATTTTGCTGTTCATGTACTATGACAATAAAATCACATATGAAACAGTCACAAACCAGTTGTTTACTCTTAATCAAAATTAGGTGAATTCCTTGGTATGTTGAAAGCTGGATCAGATCCATACTTACTGGCATTCTTTCTTTGATTTCAGAGACTCTTGTAGGACCTAAGGATATAAGAGGAAATAACAGGAATAAGAGAAAATTACACTCATATTTTCCAAAATAAAAATAAAATCAAATGCATATTTTAACATTTTTAAATCTCATGGTTACACAAAAGTGATTATAGAGCTGAACAAGTTCAATAGACAACTGCTTGTTGAGCTTCCTGCAGCACAGACAAGGCAGCAGTGAAAAGAATAGAATCTCAATTCACTTTATCTTACTTCATTTTCCTAGAACATTGTTTTTAAAGTAGCTTTAAGCTATGAAAATTATAGCTACTAGCTATAAAATGCCTTCACTCAAACACTTCAGTTTACAACAGCGATGCCTTTTATGTAATCACCTTCTTCCCTGAGCTAATTGTTTTCTCATATAACAATGTTCCTTAATGGCCAGGGTTGTACAGCACAAAAAAAAAATACTAGAGACAGAGGACAAAAGGAACTAAATATCAAATTAATTGAACAGCAATGTGAATAAAATAAAAGCTCCATTTGGGAGTTTGCACATTTCTGCAGCTTCAGGGTTGCAGTATACATTTCTGTCAACACTGTTTAAGTGAAAAATAGCATTGACATAGTGTAATTGCTACAGCACTGTAGGAGTCACATAGTTGGGTTCGATAACATAATGTGAGGGCCATATTCCTGTGAGAAAAAGGAGATGGAAATCTTAAGATATTTTATTTGGATGATCCTGTTACACGTTATACAGCAATGTTTTTTGTGTAGACTTGGGTGTCTCTCTGTGATCACCCAAGATTGCCCATTATGTTTTGAGCCTCTGTCTGGTAAAGAGCATATTGTAGATTCATCAAGAGCAGTGTGGGTGAGCTCGTGTCCAAGATTGGTAGTCAGATTTCAGAGTTTCTAATTGTTCATCAGCTCAGCAGGAAATCAAATGGGGAAAAAAAAGCCCATGCCAAAATTTTACTGTTTGGTACAGAATATTCAGAAAGTAATGTTTTCTTTAGGATGAACTTATTGTCCAGTTAATTTTGGCTTTGTTTTTCAAATTTAAGTATTAGTGAAGAAAGTGTTATGTTCCAAGATGAGAAAAGTGGAGCAGGGGTGGTATTTTTTTTAAAATTTAATCGTCTGACCAACAGCCCTCAATCTTCTTCACCTCCCCCTCCCCCCCAAAAAAAAAAAAAAGTTTTTTTTTTTCCCCCCTGTATTCTAGTGAGTGGTTTTTGTGTTGGTTGGTTTGGGGGCTTTGTTTTGTTTGTGGTTTTTTGGGGTTTTTTTGGGGGGGTTGACTTTTTATTTTCTTGTAAGAAAGTAAGCAGGTAGCAAAGCAAAAAAAAATCAGAAATTTCAATGATATACAATAGCAGAAAACTTGGCAATAAAAATAATGTTGACAATCAGAAAGTCATCTCTTTTCAGAAGAGTTATTCAACAATTTATTTTTATTTTTTTGAAGGAAACAGTTGCAGCTGGTTTATAGACAACATGACTTCGAGCTTACAAAATTGTAGGTTTAAATATTGCATCTAAACTGGTGCTCAGCTCTTGCTCCTCTCATTTATTTTTAATCATACTTCATAATGAGGATTATGAGGTGTAGTTTACCACTCCAATTATATGATTCCCAGTCTTTCCTACTTCAAATATTCTCTGAACACCAAAAGAACTGGTGATGAACAGTGTGGTCTTTATCATTCAAAGCATATTCGTTTGTCTGCCTTATGTTCCTTATAAAACATTTAATCTGTTTTACACTTCATTCTCCACTCTTTCATTAATCTTTATAAAAGTGGGCTCTGCCCCAAATAGTTTTACCACTGTACCAGCAAAGAGAAAGAAAAAAAGGTTTTTTTTTTACTGGTGTAGTCTTTTTTTCCCCCCTAAGAGTGAAAAATAAGAATATTGCGTTTCTACAGTTTCATATTTTTAGGGGAATTTTTTAAAAGCACAGAAATTTTGGTTTCAAAGTCTCCTTTTACTAAAATGCATCTACTGTCAATACTGACGCACTCTAGAGAGAGCAAGAATATGTGTATGTAGTTATACATTTTGACAATTTAATTAATATTACTGAGCACCCATGTAAATCTTAATTGGCAAAAAGGGGCGGTTTTGCTACTCTGTTTTTTTTTTTCATGGTATCACCTTCATATACCTACCTACCATTGCCTACGTACTGCTATTTTTGGCCCAATCCTGTTCCACTAATTTCAGTCGTTACTTGGCTGGGTACTGAGAGATTAGGGAGATATTTAAGACTGTTTCTCTTACAACTGTATTGTATTTTTGTCTATAGAAAGCATATGTGTCATCGAGCACAGTACATATATTATTTGTATTATTTAAAAGTGGCAGGTTCATTATATTTACAATATATTGTAAATGCTGGAAATATGGTTTTAATACACAACAGTAATACATTACATTAGAAATTCGTATTTCTTCAACATGAATACTTGAGGAGCTGAATGAGCACTCTATACATCAGGATTCATCACTATCCACATTCCAGTGTCCCAGCCAGGCACATGTGCCTGATTTGGCTGTTTCCTATAGCTGTACTATAAGGTGCACATATATCTGGTTCGATGTCACACTGTCATTAACACATGTGTGTACCTACATGTATTTGTCAGTTTCTGCCTAGCTGGCTATGGTGCAGTTCACCTTAAAAGCATTCTTTGTGTATTTATTTTGTCTCTACGCAGGCAGCCTGATTTGTCAGTGCTCCTTTTGGAATGTCGTCTTTAGTTTTCTTTGCTTAAAGCATATACAAATGTCCCCTTGTTCTGCAAGGAAGAAGCTGAAAAGGCATTGAGCCTTTCAATAGTTTCATCAGGAAAAGTGTGGTCCATTTGCAATAAATAATATGCAAATGTTGCCCTTTTTCAGTTTGCACTCTATTGAAGTGCAAGGCAGTTACGCATTTGTTTTTTATGCATTTGTTCCTTGGTTCGAAACTACCGAGAGAATATTTCAGGCAAAAGCTTTTGGATCATAAGTCGTTTCCATATAATTTATTTAAATTGTCTTTCACTACTGATTAGTTATGAATTGGTGTTAATTCATGCCCATATGAATGAAGCTTTCAAAAACTTTCAGAGGAAAATCAATTTCTCAAGGGTGTGCAAGCATTTCTGGGCTGAACTTTCCCACATATGAGTATTTATTATTTTGAAACCTTGGCAGAATCTGTGTGTATCTAGTGTGTTCTGGTTGACTTCATGGAGTTATAAGACTTCAATTTTTTAAAAATCTCATTCAAATGTATTTCTGATGCTGCTGACCAGGGCTTAACCACATTCCTTGCAGAGCAGGAATACCTTGTGGAAGTTAGTTGTTGAGACGGAAATAACTTGTGACAATGGGCTCAGAAAGCCAGGGGTTTGTGCTTCCTATCTGCAGGCAGGAGTTTTGAAGTAGTGGAAAATTAATAAAGGCAGAACAAAGAAGCCAGATGTTGTAAGAAGGACTAGAGGAGATTCAAAAAATACTTTCAACAGAGGGAGAGAAGATACAGGCATGCTTATATGATGGGAGATGATTTGGTTGACCAAGGGAAAAGAAAGTGAGCTAAACTGGACTGAAACAACTCTCTTTTTCTGAGAAGAAACCCCAAAGTATTTGAGATGGTTTCATGTCCTGTAAGGACGTTCTCAAATCCACTGTAGCATAGTAAGTAAAGACAAATGGTGTTTGAGTCCTGTGTGGAGCCAGTCTGGTTGTCTGAGTGGTTAAGCATGCAGTGCCTTCCAAAGAAGGAAGTGGCCCAGATTCTCCTGCTTGCACAGAATCCTAGAAAAATGCTGGTTTAAATTATGGACTTATCTCAAGGACCTTCCTCAGGTGAGATCTCAGAAGAGAATCCATGCCCCAGAAATATTTGTAATTTCATACGGACTGGAATTCTGGGAGTTGATCACCTGGTGATCTGCCTAACAACACATAGGATGTAACGTTGTCAGTTCTACACTACTTATCCGAAAATGTTTACATTCAGACACAGCAAGGGATCCACAGAGTATGACTTAGATCTTCCACTTCTAGTCCAAGCTGACAACAGGTCTAGAAGTGTGGAAGAGGCTGTTTTTAAGCTGTTGTCTGCTTAACCCAATTTTGACTGCTTCATAACTGAATAGAGTATAAATTTTAGATAATTCTTTAGGGAAGACAATGCAGTTTTGGAACTGCAAGACAATAACATCTACTATAGGTGCCATGGATCTTGCAAGACATTTTACTTTGACATCTTAAACTAACACTATGAAATTAATTCATGTCTATAGGCCAAACCTTTTCATTATGTGAATAACATTTGCTTGTATAATTAACTTTTGACTGAGTAATCCGTTTTTCTAGAAATTTCCAAAATAAGATAGCTTCAGAAACTTCTGAGATTAAGCCAGTAAAAGTTTTCAAATGAATAACAACTGTGAGAATGTTTGATGAAGCCAAAAAGACCAATGAAATAGCATGACTTTACCATCTCTCAGATATAATTGCTAGTATATTTAGCAAGTAAATAAATCTAGGCTACAGTTATAATATCTGTGGCACTTCAGTGTATTTGTACAGAGAGTAACATGAAAACAGCTTTTGCCCACTGATACTAGACAACTGAATTGTGGGAATTAATTAATGTATTGAACTGCGTGAATATTTACATGTGAGAGAATTGGTTTAATAAATGAATGATTGTCTCACGCACCCTGCAGAAAATGCAAATGTTTCTTTCAAACGTTTATTTGGAGTCTGATACGAAAAACAAAAAAAGATTTTAAGGAATCTTTCATCTTTTTATGTGATTGGGTATATTTACTCTGGGATTCTTTTCATTAGTGTCAGGATATATTGTTTATTACGATCTTATATGTTGAACTATTTAATACTCCAACCACTTATAAAAGCTCTTCTGTCACTTGAGAGAAAACTGCAAAAATAATTCAGTTTGGCAATAACATTTTGAAACCTTTCTCTTACAAAAGTCGTAGGGAAAGGCAGATTTCTTCGGAAAGGGCTCGTTTTTTCCCCCTCCTCTAAGCAAGTCTTGAGGAGTTGGGGTGTTTTTAAAACAGCAAGGAAACATACACTCTTGGGAAGAGCTCTAAATATGTATAGCTTGTATATTTTTATCATGGTTGCTAGTATATTTATCAGCCTTCCTGTGATCAACTTCTCACTTTTTTGGTCCAGGCTCCTGGTAACAGACTGCCTACTGTGCACTGTATTATGGGGTCGGTTGCAGTATGTTTCTACAGCATGCTGTAAAAACGTGAATTGTTTAAAGTACCAATTACTAATAATCTCTGGGGAAAGGGGTGAGGAGAACCCCCAAGGCTACTATTTTAGTGCTTTTTCAAAATGATTACAGGCAAGAGGGATGTAGTTCAAAAGGCATTCAGCAGACATGGAATGTAACCTTGAGATGTTTCAATGCAAAACTGGTATTTATTCATATATGCAGATAAAAGTATTCAGTAAAATTGTTTTTGCAAACATACAGTAATTATCTTGTTCTCTTTCTCTGGTGAGCTAGAGAGCAAACTATGAAAATAGAGAATTGAGTCTGTGACACACAAGGATTTTGTGTTTAGAAATTACTGTGGTGCCAGGAGAGAGTCCTAGAGTCTTTCTCTGTAGCACTTAGCAAGGAATTAGTAAGAAATTGTATAGTTTTGCTTTGTGACAAGGGATAAAGGCAACAGCAACAACAGCCTGTGAGCTCAGCGTTTATCAGTGTAGCTGTCTGAGACACAGCTCTAGACTGTTGCCCAGCTTGTTGGTTGGGACTAGCATGAAACCTGCTCCTGACTATGCAGCTGTAAGAACGTGTGTCAGTTAGATGATTTGTACATGGAAGGTAGTCTGATCTCAAATGTAGTATGAATTTGCCCATTTTGTGGGGGGTCTCTGAGTTACCCAACTATGCCTCAAGGATAACTATTACTAGTTATCAACTGCGATAACTACTACTCTACTACTCTACAAGGTAAGGTTGCTCTGAATTGAAAGGGCTATACACTGAGCTCTAGCCAACCTCCTAAGCCTTTCAATCACTAATGTCATTAATAAAAGCAGCTTTGAAATTATTGCTAACTTTTGGAAGTTAATAGGATATGGAAGTGATAACGTGTGATTGTATAAGAAAACAGAATAGTCCTCTAATATTTTTTAACTCCATGCTACCTACAGTTAACTAAATGACTGCTTATAAACTTGTGGACTCCTAGCATTAAAAAGTCACATCCACCATTCCTGGCGGGCCAATGACAGATATACCAGTCTGTGCTTATTAAAAAATCCAGTAGTGTGATGTATGTTGTGTTAGCAATATTATTTTAATATGTATTTATTAACCAGTTACAGAAGACTTAAACTGACAGTAAAGCTGTTAACCATGTTTTACTGAGGATAACATGGACCTACACAGGAGGGATTTAAGTCAATGATTTTATAATGGTTATATTAAAACTGCTGTATGTGGAAAACAGAAAGTTTCTTTCCTTCTATTCCATGACAAAGAATTATTGTTACAAGAAAATCTGGTGCTTGGGGCTTGTAATAACTAAATTTAATTTACTATCGTTCTTGATAATTCTTATACCATTGAAATTGTGGTGAAACTCTTTTCCTAGTTGCAAAGGAACAATAATTTGGGCAAAATGTTCTCTAAAAAGTGTCAGCCTAGTTTTTAAAATACATTAATGTGAAATACTGGTGTTTTGGTTTGGGGCCTGTGGCTGATAGGTCCTATATTAAACTGCTGGCTTCAACTGCTCCTTACCTAGAAATCTGTGGATAGAAACTGACTTAAGTCAGTGCCCTCAACTAGCCTAAATGGTATGAATTCAGATATACTCTCTGTATTTTTGCATATAAATCATGTTTGAATATGTGATAAAAGAAAGGAAATGAGAGGAGAAGATGGAAACAAACCATCACCTCTCTAATTCTCAGGGCTCATGAGTCTTAGGTAAAAGTGAAAAGGAAAGATATTCATAATAGAGAATCTGATTAAAAGGTCTGGTTTAGATTGCAGTGTAAGCAGGAAATGATGAATCTTGGCGGAGTTTCAGCTCTGAAACAAAGCAGTGAAGAAAGCTGATGCTTTGGGTAGAGAGAAGAAAAAGAGGACTTAGAAAATAGGAAATTACAGACATATTTCATTTTGGCAGAGTCTGAGAAATTGGTTATTATTACCACCGTTGAATGAACAGTTACTTATTATCTGTTCTGCAGAAAAGTAGGGGAGGGTTAATTATCTAACCTATGGGCTGAAAATAAAACCAGTGACTTGGGAATTGAGTGCTAGCATAAAATATAGCTAGACTGCTTGTTCTCTTTCTGGAGAAACATAGTTTTAGTGGAAAAAATCATACTTGTACTTAGAAGAAAAAGGCTCAGCATGTGCATTGGGGTTACAGTGGACAAATTTAGCAGTTGATATGCCTAATCCTAGTTAATCATCATCCTTAACACCAAAGGGACACTCCATGTAATATATGTTCTTAAATTTATTAATGTTTAATTAATTTCTCTTGTTCTCTCTGCTTTTAAGAAAAAATGAGGTAGTATGCAGATGATTCTTTTGGTTATTATATAGTGTTGTGTTTCTGCAGAGTAAGGAAATTCTAGACTTTCTCAAAATAAAGGCTGATCGGTGACTCCCCATAACTTCAAACCAGCTCCATCACTTGCTGAAACCAAAGCAAGAGCTGCAAATAGTGGGAGATGACAGAGTTATAATACTTTGGGACATGTATGTTCTTCTGTTATCACATGTGAAGATTTAAACTGCTGATATGCAAAATCATCTGGTGAGAAATGTTGTGAACCTGGTTTTAGAGCAGCAAGCTCCTTGCCTAATTACCTGATGCAAAATGAGGCACACTTGAAATGTACCTGAAAATATAGCTGTAAAATATTTATTCTTCGTCTTGATGATGTTTGCTACTGATAAAAGCTCTCTTTGTTTGTGAGTGTGATCTTGTTTGAAGCGCTTCTTTTAATCTTGGCTGGATGGATGTGACTTTATTTTATCAGTCATTTCACACCCCTTGTGCATAAATGATACAGTTTTAGTGCTTGTTTGACATATTTGGAATAAAATCTCATTTCTTTCTGTAGGAGAGAGTATTTTCAGTGGAATGTTTTATGTCCAGGAGCTATGATTTTCTTCCTGCTTGCCAGAGATGACATTTGTTGACATCCACAATTTGTGGAAACCACAATCTTTCATCTTTTTAGGAAAAACAAGGATGAATGGGTCGACTGTATTACGCAGGAGTGCTGGCTTGGGATAAATATCTGAAATGTATGGAACCTCCTTTTTTGTTTTCTTGAGGAATTGTATTTGTAACTTTAGATTAGCACTGCACTAAATAGTTCCTTCATTCTTGGAAACAGCAAGTACACAAAGCAAAGTTTTAAAAGAGTTATAAATACAAAAAGAGTGGCATTCTTGCTGCATGCCATGCTGGAATTCTCCTAGTAAACCATAAATGTGGGGGGGTGTATGCACTAGAAAAAAATTTAAAATATATACTGGAAATTTTAAAGCAGAGGAGTTGGGATTTTTTGATGCACGTGAGGTGAACGTTGAATAAACGTTGGTTAAGTCCCATCTTCATAAGTAGTCTGTCAAATGTTAAATATTAATCCATTACCCTTGATGCAGGTGCTCTGTAGATCTGCAGAACAGACCTGAACCAACTCGTAACAGTCTTTCTGCTTTCCTGTGCGGCAGTGAAAACGAAATGTGGGAAGGAGAAAGTAAGAGAAGCTGTGTGAATGTCTGGTGTGAACCAAGAGTCTAAAGAAGCTTCATCTTTCTGAGTGTGAGTCTACAGCATGCTCGGAGCCTGGTCAGGTAGCACCCTCAGCATCAACCCCCAAAGCCAAACCAACCCCTATAACCCTACTGCTGCCTTCCAGCCCAGGCCTTGTTTGTGAAAGTGTTTTGGTCAATTAATCTTTTTTTCTAGAATACCTCTGCCTTTTGAAGTCACTGAGGATGGATATGTACAGCTTCCTACCTAAAGGACATGAGTCTGTGGTTTATCCAGTCAAACCCCAGCTTTTATAGGAAACTGTCACATTACTATACTCCCTGGAGCAGTCTTTGCCTGTGCCAGCATCACAGATGACCAAAATATTTTCAGCAACAGAGTATCAGTTTTTCATTTCTCCTCATTCGTATTTGATGGACACTTTCCTGCTGAAAATTGAGAAACTTTCTGCCTGTGTTAGCCTTTTCTTCAATCTCTTTGCTGGCCAGTATGACACCCCTAAATGGAAAAGTTACCTCTGTTTAGTGCAAAGCACTCTTTGTGGCTGACCACCAGCCTTTGTATCTCTCTCCATCCCCATCCAAAGTTCACACACCACAGGAATGTTTCTTGTACTCACAACACGAGTCTGGTAAGATTTAATGAGGCATTTAACTTTTTTCTTCCTCTGAGTTGTTTCTGCCTGTTTCTGTAGTTATTGTACAGAAAACTGATTTGCTAAAACTTAGGGAGGCTATCATCCTTGAGAAGGTTCATCCACTTGTTAGTTGAAATCTTTGGATTAGTGTAATCTTAACAGGAGTTTTAGAGGGCCTAGCCTTGAACATAGTGATACTTTGGAGCAACTGATCACTACATTACCATGATTGTCTTGATGGTGTTGTCTTGAGCTTTGTTGCAATATTATCCAACTGCTCTTTGAAAAAAAAAAAAAAAAAGGTCTTAAATTTATATGAAACCATGCCAGGTCTTTATGAGTCTCTCAAGGGGTTTATGGCTTTATGAAGAACTCTTAAACTATGTCTTTGAGAAGCAGCTGCATTTGCCACACTTAGAAATCATTCCTATAATTTTCCTACTCATGCCAAGCTAAAATAAAACACCTCTGGTGCTCCCCCTGAAACTTTCCACTCCGGATAAGGCCAATAAGTATTTTTGGAAATGTTTCTTAGAAAGGTTGGCATAATTAGGCTTGGTTTCTTTTTCCCCTGCTCTGTTTATTTATTTGGCACAAAACACTTTTTCTACATTGATCTGAAAGGGTAATATTCCATCTGGCCTCAGGCTCAGCATTCACCCTTTTCGTCAGCCTGGGCTTGAGAAACTGTCTTGTACTGAATGAGAAAAATTAACCTAATTCATCTCTCTGCTTATAAATAGCTATCTTTAGAATACTGTGAATACTAGTGCATGTACTTTAGAATACTAGTGCATGTACTTTTATAGGAGGTACTTTCTTGGGAAACAGATTTTATCAACAGCCCTTCATTTGCAAACTTTTGTTGTTGCCCTTGTTTGCTGGTAACGCTTAAAATTAGGATAACTGAGTCTTCCATGTGGTGGTATGAGCAAGGGCCTTGATGCAATTTCAGCTGATGTCAAATGGGAGACCTTTTAGTGCTACCTCTGCTCTGGTTGAAGTAAAAGGGGGGAGTGAGCATGATCCAGCCAATACAAGGGGGCTTATATTACATCAGGGTTTCCCATGAAGAGCCTCTCAGAGCTGAAGTCTTCAGAAAACGTTGTCTTTGGATAATGGCAAGAAATCCTTGTGTTGTGTGTCAGTAGCCGGGAAATACTGTGACTCAAGGTTTGATTTCAAACCCTGCCTTCTGGGCTGTTCTTTCTCTGTGATTTCTGTAACCTCGTCCAGAGCTGGCTTTTGTGCAAGCCAGGCTATGCCTCAAGAAGTGCTACCTGTTATGTGTCAGAAGATACATTGTGTAGTGGTCCTGGCTGTGTTTCCCTAAGGTGATGTGGTAGTGCTATGTATTATTAATATAAATGGCTGATAGAAGATCTTTCTTTCCCCCAAAATTGGAGAAAAAAATAGACAATTTGACAATTAGACTTTATTTACTTCTATTGCCTTTGGTCTTCTGCATGCCTGAGAGTATTCTGTACTCTTCATATTTCTACTGTGCATTTGTACTTTGCACTGTTCTATAGAACTCCTTCATTTTCTTCTATGACCCTTGGAATAATTTTTTAATAGAAAGGACTAAGTAATTGGGGTATGATGGGGAATGTAGTTCAGTGCTGATGAAATGGTAGATTGGAGCTTGACAGCAGAAGTCAGTGCCTTCCTCACATAGGTTTGATTTCTCTACTCTAAAGTTGCTTCTATTACCTGTATTTTTGGGAATGTGACTGGCTAATCAATTGTTTTCTCCACATCTAGACTAAGAAAGGAAGTAGGAAAAGTAGGGACTGAACAGTAGAGGAAATATTAATGAGATAGTAAAGGACTGCACCAAACTTGAAAGTTGCCTAAACTCAAGGTTCTAGGCAAAAGGTTCTCTTGTAATGGCATTTTGGATAGTAAATGAGAAATACTTGCCTTATTTCCATTTTCCTGGAAAAATGTATGGAAAGAGGTGGTCAGTCATATTTTGGATCCAAGTAACTGCTTTCCCATATAGGTTTAATTCCAGCAATTTGAAATAATTGCACTTGGTAGGAGATGCCAAAGAAATTCAGACCTTTGATTTGATGCCTTCATGTGGATAGAGGTGTCCAATGTTGCCCAAGTCTGAGTAGTTTGGATAATGGATCTAATCTGTGAAATCTGAGATTGAATCCCATTTCTTTGGCAGATGTTAAAAAATTCTCAAATTAAAAAACCTAAGTGTATTTTACTTGCTCCAAGCAATGCAGAAGCACATCAGACTCTAATTTTTCTGTCCCTCTCTGCAACTATAAGAATTTCTGTCATTTTCTCCTCCTTGTTATCTGCAGTTTCCTTCTCTCTTCCCTTTCTCCCTCTTCTCATTCACACGTTGCTCATGCTCGCCAGAATGCGTTGCAACGTGTGCAGTGAGCAGGAGATGTGAGATTGACCTGTTAAGCAACACTGGAGAGTAGAAACAGCTGGGAAGACTTGACAGTTCAGTTTGGTTCTCTTTGCAGAACTAAGTATTACTATAATGAATAGTGCAAGCATTTGGGCTCGCTTTACTGAAATCTTGCTGCCACTAATGAGCAGTGAGTTCTTACAAAGCTGAATTCCACCTCTGTTTTTCCAGGTCTGTCTTTGCTTATCCTGTGTTGTAACATATCCTTCTTACACATTAATCTTATCTGGTTTATACTGAGAGAGAATTAATAATACAATGACTTACCTGTAGTCTTTGAAGTGACATAATTAAAAAAAAAATAAATTTAAACAACCAGTGACTGATTTCTGTTAGTATTCAATGGCTGAAGTCATGCTCAAGATCCTGTAAATCTTATTGAGCTAAGTCTCTTTGACTTATTTACCTTTGTAGTTGTGGCTTTGTTCTTTTCTTTGGTGAGCTATTTTCCACATTGTGCACTCCCTAGTCTTGGCACATGCATCCTTTCGAAGAAGATATGCTCTGCTATGACTACTGCAGCTGCTCTGCAGATACCTATTTGTCCTGGCCAAAGTGAAATCACCAGTCATGGGTGAGCAGCATCAAGTCTGGTTGTTTTATGGACAACATGAAGCTCTTTCACATTCATTGGTCATACAAATGATTGATAGACCTCATTATTTTAAAAGAACTATTGCACTGTAATGTTTCCAGATGTTTTCCAATAGAAGCTGTGTTATTACTATAGGGAAGTATCAATCAGTAAATAAGCCATGTCACTCGTTGCCCTTCTATGCAATCGCAGTGTTCTGATCTTGTGGTTTGGCTTCATTTACAAAGGAATCATCGATTCAAATAGATTATTGTTCTGTGTGTTACACTGCAGAGGGACAGCCTGAGTGCATGACATGATCAACCTCCTGTGAACTAAGTGGAATGAACTGTGATCAGTACTCAGGTGAAAAGTTGACAAGGAAAACTGAAATGCTGCAAAGAAAATGTTTCAAATGAATTGGTAGAGGACATTAGGCCATCAGTTACTCAACCTGTGTTGCACTGTTGTGCTTGAAGGCACTCTGCTCTCCCTTTCATGAAGAAACTGTGATGCTTGTAATTAGAGAATGCAAGTTTGTTTGCAGCAGTCTCTTGTTTACTAGTGCTGCCTTCAAAACTGTGATGGTAATTGTGATGTGATAGCCAGACAGCTCTGATGTAAGCCAGGGGAAAGCATAGCTGCAGTGAGGCTTGGAGGTGTTTTACTGTTTGTAGATTTACTCCCAAACTGTTATAGACTTCTAGGCTGAAATTAACTGAAATAAAATCAACTAGAACTGTTGCTTTGGAATCTTTTGTTTGAGAGCATCTAAAAGTCTGTAACGCCAAACCTGTCAACAGTGTAACACCAAACCTAAATTACTTCATCTGTATCCATTCAAAACAAGGATTAGTAACCCCTGCATTTTTGTGCAAAATTCCGTTACATTTGTTGATACTGCTTTTTAACTCCCAGTCTTTAGAGCTGTTTTTAAAAGCACATTTCAAGATATGTTGAAGAAAAAATTGGCATTTGACATTTGAGGTTGAAAATGTAAGAATAAAAGAAATGTGCCTTAGTGAAAAAATCAGATTCATTTTAGCAGTTGCACAGTTCAGAGAGACCTGGCCCACGAATTAGCAGCCCCTGGAACGTTCTGCCCACAGAAATTGTTTGCAGGAGGAGGATCTGCACGGCCTCACAAAGATTGCTTGAGCTGTTTCCAGGCCTCCTCTGTTCTGATGGTTCAGTGCCAGTTCCAATAGTTACCATTCTTTACAATCTGCAATGAGGCATGAGTAACCATTGCTGGTAATATCTATATTATCTGTGAAGGGATGCTTTGCAGTCTCGTTTACCACTTGTCTGTGATTTGCTCAGACTTCGTTTACTCTCTCTTAGCAGGATAAAGGGTAAAAAGTATGTCTATTCAGGATC
Organism: Oxyruncus cristatus; assembly: GCA_013399855.1. Taxonomy (NCBI): domain Eukaryota; kingdom Metazoa; phylum Chordata; class Aves; order Passeriformes; family Cotingidae; genus Oxyruncus; species Oxyruncus cristatus. The sequence goes on along the minus strand of VXAY01002187.1, from coordinate 769,295 downwards.
TTTTGAGTCCTCATGTGAGAAGCAAATATTAGTATGTCATGAGGCACGAGAAGCAAGTATTGATTTGATTGATTTGTCCTGGGGCAAAGAATCTGGACAGAAATTTTGGTTGTGTTCTGAATCTGGAATGTGGGTTTTGCTGCTTTACCATCAATGCTTCCCTATTAGAGAAGGACATCCCTGCAAAAACCAGTACTTGACAACTAGTGAGATTCATTGTAAAAGAGATGTTTTGAGTGTATAGATATTTGTGTTACTACTGAGGGTCTCTAACCCAAGGAATCTGCGGCTGCAATTGCTAAATTAGATGAAATTAATGGAAAATGTAATGTAAAACAGCATTGAAACTTTTTAAAAACAAATTTGTGTGTGTGGGATTTAAGCTGCATATTTTTATTTTCATACTTAACAATGCAGGCTTAGAAACTTGTTTGGTTGGTCTTGTATATATTTATTGAACTTTGCTGGCATAACTTTACTTGCTAGCACAATTTCTGACTAGAAACAGCCTTTCTGATAATTTTCTTTTATAATGTAGTTTTGTCAAATTTCCAAGTGCCTGAAATTAATACTGTGATTGTATTTACCCAGGTTTTTTGGAAAGCCCGTTTTCAATATTAATATGTTTTCCTTTTTAATATGAAACATATATGTAGTTTGGAGGATGTTGACAAGCAGAAGCATGACAAAATCAATCTAGTATGCAGGTGCAACAGATACACATCACATCAATAATGAATGAACCTGGGTGGGTTTGGGCACAAGGGCCAAGGAAGCCTGCAGCTGGAGTATGACATATCCTAAATCTCTTTAAGGGCTACACTAGTGTAGCAGTGGGGAAAGTAGAATGCTTGGTCTTCCAGAGTTGTAGTCTCTACCCTGTTGATTCTGGGTCACTGATTGTATCAGTTGCAGGTTTCTGCATGTGCTAAGCCATCTTGAGATGTTATCTTGATTCACTCATTGGACAAAATGACTCTCCTGTCTTGCCTGTTCTTTACCAGTTTTTGTCAGCCTTTCATTGCACTTGGCTATCAAATTCAGCATTTGTTACATGAAGTTTTCACAGAGTTATAAGAATGTTCATTGCACATGCTGGGGATGGTGAGTTAATGTATGAGTGCTCAGATATTTGGAACATGTAAAGTATTAGTGTGTGAAATTTCTGTTGTTCATCATTGCTTTTTACTATTTACCTGAAATGAGCTCAACTTCTTGTGTGTAAGGAAACAAATGGGACAAGAACAACGTGGCTCACAGCATACACAACTGAAATGGATGAGGTGACCTTACCTGTAAGATGTCTGTCTGCACCATAAAAACAACATCCGGAATGCTTGCTTTGCTGGATTTGACTAACTTCAGGAAAATTGAAAGATGTTACAGAGGTTGAACTCAATAAGAAGAATTTTCATTAACAATAATCCCTGAACAAATATTTGTATATGGACACAAACTACTTGAAACTCCATATAAACATTCCTTTTCATTAGACCTTTTCCTTTCCATATTTCCTTTGAACTTTCTTAATAACTTTAGAACTTTGTTTCCTCTGAGCCAACTGGGGCAAATGCTGATTTCATTTACACTGGTTTACTAATATTACTTTGAACAAAAAAACTGATATGTTATGCTTCTTTTGCAAGAAGCATTTTCCTATGGTACTTCACTACTTCCAGTATGGCTCAAAGCCAGAAATTAAGGATGTGTGTGTGCGTGTGTGTGTGTGCACACGCATAAGCTGCCCAATCAACTATTCAAATATGTCAGAACCTGATGTTTTAGCTTGACAAAAATGGAGTGGGCTGTTTCTCAGAAGTAATATTGATTTACAAAGTGCTTTTATTTTACCTAAGCTGATTCATGTTTCTGTAAGGAATCTCTTTGTTGTAGCCTTGCAATGGGTTGTCCGCCCTCACTTACCTCTTGTGAAGGGTTCTTCTGTTTGTTGAATATGCTCTGTGGTTCCTTTTCAGAAAGCAAAGAATTTAACTTTCCTACCACTAGAACCTCGGTGGTTCTGTCCCTGGTTTTCTATATTAACTTCTGTATTTCCATCTTGTCACAATCTCTTTGGTCCTTGGCAGTGGTGATATCTTTTCTTTCAGGCATGCTGACCTCTCCCATTCCCTTTGAAGCACTTAAGATCCATATCCAAGAGCTGCATTCCAGCTGTGGCGCCTTCTGAGGTACTGAATATATTAAGATAAAAAGAAATAAGCTCAGCTATATTAATAAGAAGCTTAAATGTTTATGCAGGCATGAGCTTTGAGAAATTAGATACCCCAAAATAAGACTTTCATAGGAATGATGAAGTAACTAAACTGAAAGTACAAAGAGTGATTCTCTTTTTTTAGCATGTTATGGTCCAGTCAGTGGTCATGTAACATTTATTACTCCTGTAACGATTTTGATATCTAAGTGAAAAATGCTTAGAGAACCTAACATGTAAAAATTGTAAATTCTTTAACAGTGCTTTGACTTATATTTTAAATTCAATGAAGTAGTTTGAACTAACATCTATTCTCACACCTCATGTCTCTTATGCTTCAATATAAAAACCTGTGTGGGGGTAACTTTGCATAATTGTGAAACAAATGCAAGGGGATCTTTTTCCCCCCCCAGTTTGAGCATTACAAAGGCTGTTCCCTGCTCTGAATCATATCTGATATAGATATAAGGGACCAAGGAGGAGTGAAAATGAGGAGTGGTTAAACAAGATGGCAAATCCAATTTTGGGGTCCCAACTATAGGCTCAAGTATATCATCGATAGACATTATAAGGATCAAAGTTGGCCCAGAATAATTTTGCTAGTTGAAATGTCTTTGGAGAAGATATCTTTGCCCTCATGGGTTTCATTTCCTGGCGGAATAGGTGAGATCACAGAGATCACAGGTTCTTCAAGGCTGTTATTGCTGACTTGCGTGTTCAAAGAGAGCTTGAGACTGAAAACTGCCCGTGGCCCCATTTTTTTTCTGTGACATCCTGGATGGCTGACAGGGGGTTCACACACTTCCTCCAGAAGACAGTAGCGCTCAAAGGTGCGTACAAAGCAGTGATTTCTTTCTATAGCATAGATAAACAGCTTAAACAATGAGGAATAGTTCTGTGCCACGACTAGCTACCTTCCTTGGCCAACTGAGAAGGTACCACCCTTAAGCACATATTTCCTGTACCTTATTAAATCAAAGAAGGTGTTTTTCTGACTCACATCAGAGGAAAGCTGTATGTACCTAAAACTCCAGTTTAGGAATAATTTTGTTTTAAACCAATTCAATCAACTACTATCTTTAAAGTTATACATGTCTAAGTGCTTCAGTGAACTGAAAACTTTAAATGTTTCACAAGACATTTAGTTGGAACAGTTCTTAAATTGCTGGTGTTTAGTTTCTGTTCTTAAAATTGAAACAGTTGTATTTTCATCATGGTAGGAATGAACATAAACCGTAAATAAAGACTCCTCTGAAATTAGTTCAGGGGTGATATACAGAGCAGTGGGACTTCCCAAAGTCATACTCCAACTCTATTTTACTTGAGGGGCAGATGGTTTCCACTGTTGATAATCAGGAAAAGAAAAACACATCTGTTTATAGATGACTAATTAGATTTTATTTTTCCCCAAACAATTTTTCTGGGAGGTCGAAGAGTTAGAGAGTTGTTACGAAGAATTCCTTCTATAGAAGGACCAAAAATATACAAGCAACAGGTGAAAGTCCTGTTCTGTATAGGTCAGTATGTACCTATGTGTCATGTTAGCTTCCAGTAACATGGGGATATGAGCAACACAAATGGGCTGAATATTTATGTGAATTTTCCCATAAATGGAGCATTAGCAAACATATGAGGAAAGCAAGTAGAGAACATCAAACTTAATGAGAAATAGGTTTGCATATCACAAAATAACTTTATGAGGTTTTTGTCTGAGGGATGTATAAGTAACTTCTTTTTTAAATTCTTTTTTGGCCACGAAGGATGGGCTTTTTTATTTTTTATGCACTATGCAAGAATGAAGACCTTAGACTTCAGATGTTGCCTTCTTTATTTCATTAATGTTAATACAGGAAATCAAGAAAGATCACAAAAACACTATGTCTCATTATCAGGATGTTTCTTTTGATTCTGAACATGCCAGCAAAGAATGCTTGATCCAGCAACATCAAAAGATGAAGCCATTTGTGCTTAGTTGGTTTGCCTCAGATATTTTTTTCTTCAAGGCAGAAGGTTTAGCTTTTTTTCTTAAACTCCAAAGCATGAGACTGCAAATGTACATCTCTAATGGCATCTGTATTTTATGGGAATATCTTACTTGAGGCACAGCAGATGGACTCATTTTAGCCAAGACTCAGACTCTTCAAATGTTATAGTATTAATATGTGGATACATAGGCCTATACTTTTATTACTGAGAGGCAGAGGCTGTTGATTTTAGTGCTTCTATACCACAGAAAACCGGCCAACAACAGAAGGCTTGCAGCATTACTTTTGTTTTTTAAAAACAAAAATGGAAACATGAGGAATAGTGCTGAACCAATTATTCACTATTTTTATATGGTTACTGTATTACAAATTTTATCCAACTGACCATACAGATCACTGGAAGTTGTTTTGGTAATTCAAGCTGTGCAGAAGTTTTCAAAAATTCCCTGTTGGGTTTCAGACAATTCACACTCCAGTGCATTAAAACACACAATAATAGTATAACTAACACATATTAAACTTAGAAACGTATTATAACTAACACATTTTAAATTACAGCAATACCTGTTCTTTACTTCAGACTGTAGGCCAATGGCTGTGTTTCAAGTATTCAGAGAGCAGATTTGATAGTATTGCAGATGAAATAAATTAGGTTTTTGCATAGATGTCATAACAGACTTGAGAACTTTCATTGTGTAGATTTCTTTGATGGCTTGCAGTGAATTTGTATCTTAGAAATGAGCTGGTGCAGTTTGCTAGCTTTAACTGTCCACACTGCTTTAAAAGATGCATGGTGGACCAAGTGTATGGCATATACAAAGGCAGTAGAGTGTCACTGCTGCAATACATATTTTATCGTGATGTGATAAAATACGTTATCTATCAACTGTAATAATATCAAAATTATTGGATTTCTTGTTGAATGGCTTTGACCCTTGATAAAGCTTAAAACCCACCTGACAGGATGACTGCAGCTCACTGCAAGTCATGGTGTAGGGAGACACCTGTGAGTCACTTAAACATGATGAAGTGTTGTTTTGCTTATTTTGCCAGTTTGGAAGGTATATATTTCAACTCTTGAAAGTTTTTCCATAATATTCCATGTTTGATGACAAACCCAAGGTGACAGTTGGGAGGCTCTTTCTATTGTTTCGTGCTTACCAGTATGCTTGAAGTGGATCAAGGTTGTAATGAATTCCAGAAAACCAAGAGAGTTTCCATCATGCGTGATATCAAAATGGGGATCTATACTCAACAAGAAATGCAATAATGGAATAGTCTGTGGAAAAGGAGAGAACTGGGGATTCATAATAGGAAATGTACCCTCTTGTTCACCTTCTAAAATTTAGACCAGCAGCTAATAGATTTTCCTTTTAGTCCGCTTCTGAGTGGCCTTTGTGAGAAGAGAGTAGCAACAAGGAAACAAGGAGGTTGAAGGATGGAGGATCCAGGTGATCTCAGACACATGCTGTGTACTCTTCTGTAGGTGGACCAGGGGGACCACAGGTGGTTTCGTAGGAACTGGTACTACTGTACTACACCCATCTTTGCCAGAAGCAGATGTGAGGAAGCAGCCAACCTCTCTCATGCAGCTTGTGCAGGGCTGGTGTCCAGGTGCAGACAAAGCAAGTAGAGGATGACTCCCAGCAAATCCAGTGTGTCTTATATGCCAATGCTGTCACATGGAAATCCTGAGTGTGTTGCCAGAGCATGCAGGAGGCCACTAGAAATAGGGGTATGGAGGAAGCAGCACTTCCTTGACCTGCCATCTGAGCTCTCCAAATTGTCTTTCTCCCAAATTCCCCCTTTCTCTCCATTACTCCTTTTTTTTTTCCTTCTATTTCTCATGATCGCTTCTTGTACTGATCATTTGTTTTACTTTTAAGTGAATACCTCTTCATCCAAGTGAGATGCCTCTCAGGCTCTGAAATGTTTATCCTGTTTCAGGGTTGTTTACGTTACCAGCTGAGAAGCGAGTGAACCGGCGTTTAAATGCAGCTGTACTGTAGAGTAAAATTCAAAATGTTCATTAATTCACTTAGCTAGTAATTTTAAAAAATTGTGCAACCATTTTTACGTATCACACATGTTGTGCCAGTTTTCCCAATTCCTTTGAGAAGAAGTTGAAGATTTCCACCTTGGTTCATAGTTTATGTTCCTCATGATGTGCTTTTGCAGCCTTTCTTTTCAGGGAGTGACAAAATAACAGCTTTCGGGCCATTTTTTTCTTCCTCTGATTACAACTGTTTACAGACACTTTGTGAATTACACAAAACAAAGTCTGAAGTGCTAATGCTTTACCATGTACTATGGTCTGAAAACGGGTAAATTTGTCTACACTGTGAATTTGAAGCATGAAGCTGACTCCAGGAGGGTCAGTATAGGCAAATGCTACCAACTAAATATGTTACTGGGGACTTGGGACCTTAAACCAACCTGGTCTTGTTATGATGCTGTGCAGATATGTTTTAGTTGTTAATAGAACTTCTTTTTTCCATTTATTGTCCTGCTCTGACCTGAAGGTACTTTTCTGAAGCCAGCTATGTTACAGGGTGCCTTGGAACATATGCACAGTCCTTTTATGGGGTTACTCTAAATTAAAAAAGACCCTGAATGTTTTACCCCGAATGTTTTAGTGCATGCTTTTTTGAGTGATCTTGGATAACTCTTTGATTGTACATGAAATTGTATTAAGCTTACATGGTTAGGTGGCTTGGACATTCAACCACACAAGATCTGATGTCTTGGCATTTTGAATTTATTGGGTTTAAACTGTGAATTGAAACTTTTTAAGGGATCCTGAGGAAGGTTTGTATGTGTGAGAAGAAATAAAATCATTGCTGCAAAGAAATGACCAAAGCAAATGCTTGCCTGAGTCCGTAGGCTGTCTTGCACAGTTGTGATTGCTGAAAGTATAACAGATCTCATGATAATTTTATGATACAAACTTACCAGTTAAATTTTCCTGTTTATACACTGTACTGTTTCTACATTTTTTCTTCATCTGAAATGTCTTGATAAGAAGCAGTAAATGTAAGTTGGGGTCACAAACTTGTAATATTTTGGCAGTAGATAGCAGTGTGAGAGCTAATTTGAAAGAAAGTGTTAAGCTTTAAAGGTCTGCAGTTTGACAGGCCGTTATCTTTTATCCTTCCAGCACAAATCTTGAGGCTGAATTCTCTTGTATCCCTTCATTCCCTGAGGGAACTCGAGTTCGTTCGCATGTTGCTGGACAAGAGACAAAGAAGATCTGTTCAACACGTGTAGAACAGATGCTCAGGGGAGGAGGGGGAATTTTCCAGAGCAGTTACTGTAATATCCATTGCTGCTGTCTTGCTCCCTGTGTAAGCACTGCTGGCCTCTCCAGAGCTGGTCTTGGGGATTTTCCCATCTTGGAGAAGGCCCACCCAAGTGAGCTGGCCCTGCAGACATTTGCATTTTAAAAATACTCTTGTAGAGTGTCACCTGCTTCCATACTTCCTTTTTAAAAAGGGAGAATAAAATCATTTGAATGACTGAATGATTTTTTTTCCTCGAAGACATGGCTTAAGGTATGCAAAATAAAGGGTGAGGAGGGAACACACGCTGCTTGTGGTCACCCATAGCAATGGTGATCAACTTTTGCATCCCTTTTTATGTTCCGTGATTTAACGAGATGTGGACAGCAGGAGGTCAGGAGGTGTTATGACTCGTGTACTCATCTGAGGCATGCAGGTATATACCGTAGGATGGACCTAAAACTATAGCTATTTAAGAAATACACTTCTTAGGGAAGTGCTTGATCCTGGGGAGCATGGAAAGGCACTGTGATTGATGCTACGAGAAAGGTCTTTGCCATTTTTCTAGCACCTTTTGCAAAGACCTTTAAAGGAGTTTTCTGCCAGTGTGGTCAAACAGGTTGAATTGGTTGTGGTGACTTCAGTCCTTGAAATAACAGCACTGAAAATACAAGGCATGGATAAATTACTCTGAGGCATAAACCCTCGGCCAGTTATGCTTTATTTTTATGCTGCTGTCACCAACAGCACATGGAAGCACAGGAAAAATGGATACAGGACAGAATTTGCCCTTCCTATTTAATAACTCTAATGCTGGATACCAGCCCAGCTTAGCTAAAACAGTGAATACGCATTCTGCTAGAGCTCACCAGAGGATCAAAAATCAATTAAAAATAAAAATATAGTCTACTGCTACACATCACCATTCCCCAGGCTCTGTGATTGCATTTGACCAACAGAACAAGCAATCACACTTAAAACCATCCATATACTAGGCTGCTACAGAGTTGTATGACTACCGAATATCTTTATCACAGTGCAATAAGGCTCAGTTATGCTTGCATAAATCAGGCTTTGGAACCCCTGATTAGAACAGGGATTTAGGGACTTGCAAAGTGCCTTTTCAGACACGACAAATATTTCAGGTAGGGAAACACTCGCAGATAAAGTTCACAGGAAAGAGAGTTGTTTCCCCAAACACAAAAAATATAGGGGGGAAAAAAAAGCCATCAGACATCTGGCCTTGACAGAAAACAGAAATGTCATTGTAACATGTTGTAGCCTGGCAAAGCTGGGGAGCGGGAAAACTTACCACCCAGCCTGGAAAATGGTCCAGGCTGCTTCCCCTCTCTCTGAGGAAAGCTGTGCACAGCTGTATTTTCATATGTGTACAAACAGGTACAATAGGTCAATGAGCCTGTTTTGTTCTCAAGGAGTGATGGAATGTGTTCTGCTCCCTCTAGATCATTTGAGTTTATGAATATGCTGGGACAACTGAGGTGTAAACTAAGGCAGATTAGGCATTCCCTTGAATTTGTTAATCGCAACATATGATTGTATTCAGGTAAGACTGGAAAAGAAAACCATTGAGTACTATCCAGGCAGGCAATGTCTTCTATGTTGGCTTCACACCGACTGCCTGAGTCCACAGGGAAAAAACCCTCCCCCTCCCCTCTTCCCCTAGGGCAAAGCAAAAAAACTATTGAAACTAAAGAACCCGAAACCAACTGAATTATATCAAAATATATATTTTTGCATTTATTTACAGTTATATACAGCTAGAATACTATGTACAATATTTGGGATCTCGAGTACACCCCCCTCCCCCAGAGGGAAAGTGAAAAAGGAAAAGGGAAAAAGGGAAAAGCGGAAAACAGATATACACAATCAAAACTAAGAATTAGCAATATAAAGAACTAGCAAAACTTAATCTCACCACGTCCCTTAGAGAAACAGGATGGCCTGACACAGCCGGCACTCCCCGCTCTCCCACGTGGCAGACCAGTAGTCGCTGCAGGCCTCAGCTCCAGATAAGCAAGACCAACACAGAGACCCACTGCTTCCAAACCTCACCGGAAGAGAAGAGAGGGAGAGCTTCCAGTCCCTTCTTATTTATACCCTTGCTTCCGTAAAAATCGTATGGAATACTAGGAGCATGGCCTTGGTTCCTTGGTTACAACCTGGTAGCCAAGGAAGGCCCAGAATCAAAACCACCACATCTTACTACTTTGAGAATATCTCAGCTGGCCCAAAAGAATCACTTATTTTTTTCTCCCTCAGCAGTCCTGCCCTTTTGCAGTAGTTTGCTATACAATGTTGACTAAGGGGAATAAATGACATATACTCAATAGCTGTAATAATTTATCTCTGAGATATCCCAGAAGACAATTCTGGACTCTTGCTCCTCTTACTTCTCTTCTAGTTTGCTACCTGGTTCTGTCTTGTTACAAGCAGAGTTACTACAGTAGGTGATGAGCTATGCAAGGTAGGTGGCATCTGGCCATCTTTGGCTGGGGTATGCTTTGAGGCGGAATATTATCCCCTTGTGTTGGATTAATTGTTGCAGCTTCCTAAATGATGTACAGGAGCATCAAAGGGCTCTCAGTTCAGAATGAAAACTGCAGTGGTATCCTGTCAGATCTCAGGTTAAAATTGTAGCTGTGGTAGGCACTTTTTTACTTTATTTTGTGGAAATAAATATAACACTACCTGTAACCAGTGAGGCCACAGCCATTTGGTGCTATCAACAACAGTGGAAAGTTTCAGGAAATATAATATCTTCCGGTGGCTTTTTATTTATTTCTTATTGTTCAAGTGTATGAGGGCATTAAACCTGTGATGCTGAATGGGACTTCAGACCATTTACTTACTTCATATGAAATGTTTTAAAACTGGTAGGCTTAGGACAGCTGAGTTGTAGTTTAAGATACTGTGATGAAACTTATACATGTGAACTCCCTTTACACAAATACAGTGACCAAACAACAAACCAGGATCTGCTTCGAGTGATGAGCGGCTTTAATGATCTTCGTAATTTTTACTCACTTTAGGAGAAACTGTTTATGTTCTCTGTTACTGAACCAGCTAGTAGTTAAACCAGGGGGGTTACGACCTTTCCTAGGTAGTTCACAAAAATGTGATTGTAAATGGAGCTGATAGCAAGCAAAAAACCCCAGCAACTTAGATCAGAAAAAGAAGCTGTAACGTAACAAATACTTCAAAGTTTAATAAAATAAAATGGTGGGAAAATAAAATTTTGTAGAATATAAAGGATCTCTATGGCATGGAAATGTGTACATGTTTCAGTTGTGGGTTTTCTGGAATATATTTTCATAAAATTAATAACATGGTCAAGTGGCTTTACTCTTATCGATTCCTGGGGCTATTGCTATTTTATAGGGATTAGTCCACTGAATAGCCAAAGTCTATTTTTATTATTCACACTTTACATTGTGGTTTAGACTAAACGACTCCTTGCCAGTTTTGGAAGACCTTCTCTTTACTGTCTTGCTGCTTCGTAATGTTATTACTCTATTGGGTATCACAGTAAGTTCAATTTTTGAGAAAAATAACCTGCAAATACAGGGTTTTCTTTTTGTTAGTCTAGCCTCCTGCACATTCAGTTGCTGCTCTTTTTTCTTTCTTTTTTTTTTTTTTTTTTTTAAACACAGTAGTATCACAGTGCATATTAGTTTTGCAGTCTGCTTTCAAAATAAAAGTTACTTTAGATGCAGAGGCTACCTTTGAATCCTTGAACTGGCAAGCAAAGCAAAGCACTTGCCTAGTTTTAATCACATCAGCTGGATTTCAGTCAAGTCTCTTGGTTCTTAAAGTTCCTGTGTTTAAGCATCTCAGTTGTGATTCCAGGATCAACTTAATGTGGTCCAGAATGGTCTTGCATTTAAGTACCATCTAGTTCTGGTTAGAAGGGATCATTTGGACCTTCTGTTACTTCAGCTGGTTTTCTGAGGGTATGAGGCTCCCAGCTCTACTAATGTAATGAAATAGGCAAGTCACACAGCTGTGGTTCATATAGAAGAATGTTGCATTGCCAATAATTTTACAGGATGTTTTTTGAACTTCTTGTTAGTCTAAGCTTCTCTCCCTTTTCCTGTGCTCCTGCGGTTAGATATTAATATATATTAAAATTTAGTATTACTTTTAAAGTTATTTTTGAGTGCAATGTGAATACATATTGCTTAGAGGAGAGTTGGTATTCTTATGCCTTTGGTATTACTACTTTATCTATCTAAAAAAAAAAAAAAATAGGGAAGGAAGAAAGGTTCCTCTGACCCTGAAATTCCAGATGCCTGACATTAAAAGAAAGGACTGGGTTATCCCATAATCTATACTGGCACTATAGCTGCTAAGTAATTTAATGTGAATGCTGTGGAAATGATGATGTATGCCATCAATGACTGTGAACACAGCTGTGTTTCATCAATCTCTGTTTCCCGTGAGACAGAGAACTATCAATGACTTTTACACATTTGATGTCAGCATTTGGGTAGGTCTGAGGTTTAATTATTTTATGGAGTTTTGCTTCAGTCATTCTTATGGTTTTTATTCAGTAGAAAGTGAGGCACAATTATTTTAATAGCTAACAAAGAGAAATCTCAAATTAAAAATATCTGCTTTGTTCATAGGAATTGAGATATAATGTGACAATATCCCACTTTTTGACTGACTTCGCTATTCTGTCATTCATCAACTGACAGTTAAATCAGTTCTGTTCCTTACTGACAAGGTATTCCACATCTGGGATGCTCAGCCATTGCATCATTCCAGACTAACTTTTGCTTGGCTGTGAATTGCCACTTCTCTAATTTTTTCCCACTTTCTGCTTCTTCTTTTGTCCTAGGAGGTGTTTCTTTATTTACATCTATTTTTGCCTGATACCATGTTAAATTAATCTCCAGTAATAACTCTCTTTTTCCTAACAAAAATTCTCTTAATCCTCACCTCAAGCTGTTTGGAAGAAGTTACCTCAAGCTGCAGCTCACACACAGCTAATAGTCCCAGTGACAAGGCTCTCATGGTGCTGCACTAAATAGACAGATAAATTTGAAATTATGTGGTTCTGAGGTTGATATACAGTGTCTTTCAAAGTTACAGACCCAATAAGGAGTTTTGATGTATTGTGACTTAATCCAGTTACGACACTGGGTGAAAGGCTTGATTCCAATCATTGTAAGGCACTGGATGCAGCACTACCCTGTTCCCACGTTACTGGTTTTCTGTAGGAGCTGCTGCCAGGTTGTAGTACAAACACAATGTACTATGAAGTGTTCCAGTGGAACTCTTGTTGTCTACATCAGGCAGTGATTTATCCCTGCTGGATGATTTAAAGCATTTCATACACTTGCATATATTGCTTTATTATAGACCAGCTCTGTTTATCAGCTTCTCATACACCAAAAAATAAAACTCTCATACACTTCTCATAACACCTTTGCAATGCATATCACAAGTATAACATCATTTCAACCGTGCCCCTCCTGTGTTTTATTTGCATCTACCTATCAGACCCAAAGTGGGAATGTTGCTTTACACTTGATCATATTTTGACTTCATGTTAGACTGCAGAAACAATGTGAGATCTCCACAGAAAAAAGGAGGAAAGGGGAAAACTGTGTACTTAGGTATTTTTTCTCAGTTTTAATATTAAAGATCCCTATCTGGAGCTGTTTCTTCAGGGAAAAATTTTAATACTTTGGCTATATTTAGACATATCAGTGCAAGTAAGAAAAAAATCTCACTTCTGATACCTCGGTGATAATTTTTAATACTAATTCTTCTGTTTACAGAATTAGTAAAGTCTGCCTCTGTTTTTTTGATCACTTCTACCTTAATCTCTCTCCTTCTTAGTCCAGAAGTCCCTAGTTATGTCCGCTATTTGAGTGAAGAGTGCTTTCCATCTGTAAGTACATTAGGCTGGATATTGGGCTGTATTGTTTAGTATGTCTTGGTGTAAACCTAATATACAGTATTGCTGGGATAATGCAAACTGATGGGTTGATGTGCACAAACATAGTTCAGTTCTGAATCTAGTCATGAATTATCTAAGTAAACGTTATGGTGTGGGTGGCTCCACAAAGCACATCTTACTCGACAGTTGTGATGTTTTGGCACACTGGTGAAATTTATGAGATCAGAGGTGGACTTTTCAGTAACTGCATCAGGTTTTGTAGCATACACTATAGACATGAAAAAAGGCAGAAAATAAGCAATATTTGGATTTTTTTTTTTTTTTAAGTATTGCTGGGCTTTGGTCCAAATACGAGGTATAATTTTATCAAGCTCTTTGTAAATGTCCCTCAAAAATAATTACTTCTGCTTGTCTTTTGCAAGTGCATAGATATATGTCTCCCCAAGTAAGCCCAGAAAGAGACATAAAAATCTCTATAATATACTAGGATTTGACTTGCAAGGAGAAGTGAGTTATTAAAAGAAATAGTAGAAAAATGAAAGAAAACCTGTGCCTTTAATGAATGGAATAAAGGAGAAAGGAGAACATTGATTTAATCTATTGATTTGCTGTGAAGCAAAAGAACAGATGTTTTCTGTTAGGTCCCTGGATAAAATTCAGTAGGCGCCACTAATACTTACGGACTGGTGACTTCTGATAAGATTGAAAATTGATGTCTGCTCTATTGTTACCAAATGGATATGGCAGGTTATTCTGCTGTAGGTTACTCATTTCAGAGTACTTTAATACAGAAACAATATCTCATTTTCCTAGACCGAGACAAAAACAAGGAATGTTTTGCCAACAGTTTTCAGCTCCAAAGACATATCAGCCATGCAGAATTTAATACTTTAGGTAGGTAGTGGAACATGTAAAGCTCCTTTGTTGTAGGTCTGAATCCCTTTGGATGCCTAGAAAAAAGGCTAGATTATCTGTATTTGCCTGATTTCTGTTTGTCTATCACCTCTTTGAATGTCTAATTCAATAATCTTCTACAGGAGTGCTCAGGGAGATGTGATTACACTTGTAGAGGTGTTGGAAAAAAGTCCATTTCAGCATTGACCCAGTTTATCTGACTGCCTCTGCTTTGACAGATCCAAACATTAAACAGATCACATTTAATGGAAGTTCAAAGGCTTTCCCAAAAGGTTCTGAATTCTCTGTGATCAGGGAAAAAAAAAAAAGTTTCTTGTTTGCCTTCTTGGAAACCACTCAAAGCAACGTAATTCTGGAATTCAGATTGTCCCATAGTGCTTTTTGAGAAACCTGTGCAAAGTTTGCTGAGGTCAGTGTAGAAGTTCCCAGATGTCTGGTCAGCTTTCAGGCAAGGAGAGCAGAAAATCCATGCAGAACACCACGTGAATGCAAACAAAGCACACATGTGATGTGTGTGTTATACGTGCATCTACATGCCTCTCTCTATGTATACATATATAGATAAGGCAAAAAATTTGAATTCTTGCTTTCAGTCGAAATCCACTTCAGATACTGCACTATTAGGCAGGATCTTTCTGCAAAGTGACTGGAATCTTTCCTTCACACTTCTCTTACAAGGAAGACTGGAAGGCCTTCCTTCTCAGCCTTCCTGACATTTTTGGTGTGGGGCTTTGATGTATAGAACTACATGCACTCACCCACTATATTTATTGTCTTGCCTTCTTGCTTTTTCTGTGTCTCCTGGAAGGTGCTGTAAACTGCATAGGAGCAGTATTTAAAAATAACAGAAATATGAGTTTGAAAACTGTATTTTCTTGATAAAGTGACTTCTAAGTGAGTGCTCGGACTTTTTAGTTTCTCAGTTTAGTTCTTTTGCAGTAGCAGATGCCCTAAAATGACAAGCAATTCAGATTTTGGTGTCATATGCAGAAAGTTGTCATGGCAACTGTGGGACTCACCTGCAAGATGTGGGGTATAAAACATGATACTTGGACTCCAGCCTGGGACAGATTAGTTCCTACTTATGGGTGAAATTTGTGGAGAATACAGAAAACCTATAAAGGCCTCTGAGGCTCCTAATGAGAGACTTATGTAGCATAAAATGATGTACTCTTCTAAAGACTTGAAGAAAGCAAGAAAAAATTTGAGAGAAAGCATGGCATAGTTTTGCTGTGATGTCTTAAGTATGAGCTAGTCAATGTTGTTTATAAATCTTCCCTTTCTAATTCATCAGGTCAAAAATTATATTGACCTCCAGAACATTGCTAACTAGTTAAAATGATTCTAAAATATAACCCAGCTGATGTGTAATAGGCATTACAGACTTGGAATGAAGTCAGATGAATGGAAACATAATTTAATTTTCCAAGTTTCTTTTACTTTTTAAGTATTTTAAATGTCTTGTTATGACAGATTCTATACAGAGTGGTTGACTCTCAGCTGCTAGGCAGATTCAACTCTCTGAAGAGGTTTTCCTGAGAAGAAAGAAAACCTCATCGAGGAATGGGCAATGTTCCCTGTTCTTACTGAGAATGCTATAGGATTTTTTCGTTGCTGTATGATCAACTTAGAGAGATATCTGTAACCTCCTACAGATGCTAATTGTGGTCTTGTGTCAGTATTATCATCATTCCATGCTCAAATTTAAGCCATTCACTTGTCCAGTTGAACTCACTGAAATGGGTAAACAGAGATGAAATTATTCACATGCTCAGTTTAATACCAAGTATTCTTAAATTTTGAAAGACAAAAAATTTTAAAATCATCTAGTCAGGCTCTTTGCACAATTCAGGCTGTAAATGACCAATGTGTATTCTCTACAGTGCTTCAGGAACTGTCTGGAATCATAAAATAAGTATTTTTTAAGGGGTTGAATGGTTAAGCTTCACTCAGAAAAGATATACTTCTGATTTTTAATCTGAATTTTTACAGATTCAACCACTGGATGTGCTTGGTTCCAATGGCCTTTATCCTTTTCTTCTCAAACAGGCATGCAAGAACATTAATCTACTCCTCTCTAACCTTCTTGTGAAGAAAGCTATGGACTGTATTGTGAGACCTTGAATAATTCTTTTACTTGCTTTGTTAGCCCATTCCAATTTTGTTATGTTTCAAACGTGTTTGCTCACTCTTCTAAATCGGGAGCAATGTGCCCTGTCTGGAGAGACAACTTTCTGATGAGCAACAATGTGTTGACGCTCAAAAGTGTGAGCAGTTTTGGTTCAGATAAGGACATAAAACTCCAGACTTGAAAACAAACTGTATTCCAAGCTCCTCGTGCTATTTCAAATATGTACTATCTGTCCAGACTCTGCACGAGAAAAGCTCCCTGATGTTGCAGCAGAAACGCAGTAGAAGATATGGAAACGGGCAACAAAAATGTATGGAAATGACAATAGTTCTCAAAGCGCTCACAAATTTTGCACTTCCATTTAACAAGGAAAGTGGGGCCTATTGTGCAAGGCTTGAGTTCTTTTGACCCCTGGATTCAGTAACAGTGTTTGAGACCACATCACATCTTGCAAGGCTGGGTGCTCTGTTGACAGAAAGCTGAAGCAGAAACAAAGAGTTTTAAGCGCTAGCAAGGAATTCATTGGAAAGGCACGCACTAACCTTTGAGCACTCACTTACAGCCTAAATCTGTGTCAACAAAATAGCTTTATACTGACAATATGAAGTCAGTCAAATGACTTGGCTTTGTCTGTGACTAATCTAGGAGAAACCGCAGAATTATCCAAGTTCTGGTATCCAGTTTTCCACATGCAGAAGCCCTGTCCACCTGTTCTCT